>JANIJG010015556.1:0-13156 GCA_024611175.1 Megaceryle torquata | reverse complement strand
TTTTCTCTTCCCATTGGGGAGGGAGGGGGGTTAACAGAGAGCGTCTGTTAGGTCTAAGGGGCTGCCCTGACCCTAAAACGTGACAGATGCTTATGTGAAAGCACATTTTCCAGGCTGATCATTTAACGCTCCCTCTCTCTCACCTCTCTTCAGGAAAAGGAGCACACTACTTGAACCTACAGAAGAGAAAAGCAGACAAATGTCTTCAACTCACTTGAAACAGCAGATAGCAAGCTGCATCACTGTGAAGTTCACACTTCAAGGTGAAATGAAGAAAGTCAGACTTCTTCAAATATTGTAGGAGGAACAGCAGCAAATAAAGCATCAGCATCTACAAAAAGGCAACTGCCTTTAGTTAAAAATAAAATAAAACCAAAAAAACCACACAAACTTTGCCAAAACTAGTTTTCCATATATCCTCACTTGCATAATAAAATAGACTTGCTACCTAAAAACCTGCCTTACATAAGAAATTATATTTAACAAAACCAAAAATCCACTATGTGC
The DNA here is from genome assembly GCA_024611175.1 of Megaceryle torquata. Lineage (NCBI taxonomy): Eukaryota > Metazoa > Chordata > Aves > Coraciiformes > Cerylidae > Megaceryle > Megaceryle torquata. Next base: position 12,649 of record JANIJG010015556.1, on the reverse strand, counting down.
CATGATGTTCTGACAAAGTATTAATACAAGAGGAAAGTGACACAGCGTATAGTTACAGGAAATTGGGGATAAACTCAGAATAAGATTGTATGTAACACTCAAACAGAAAAGTATAAGCAAAGCAAACTGTAGACACTTATTAGCTGTTTTGCATAAACAAGTGCTTAGAGACTGAAGAATTGCCACAATTACAGCGTTTCTATGGATTATTTTAATAGAAACTGCCATTTTAAGCACAAGGTTTCTCCTTAAGTTCTACTAGTCACATCTTTGAAAGAAGATAACATTTTGGGAGACTATCAAGGACATACACCCACTATGATCCAATACCTTGCTTATTCATCATTATGAACTGTCTTTCATCTTAAACTGAGTGCACTAAAACCAATGTTTTTTAACATAATTTCAGAAGTCTTCACAAGACTTTACATCACTCACGCAGCTATCCCCTTAAAATTAATTCAAGGCAATTTACAATTGAAAAGCAGCCAGTTCAGGCATTGTAAAGTATTCAAAGGAAGGAACATCCAAAGTACTATACCCCAAGATTCCTAAGACTCAACCAACCACCCTAAACTGCCTTTTTTGTTTGTTTGTTTAAATACACCTTTTGTAACACCAAGGACATTTCTGTGAGTTTAGAATTAAAATAAAAAGTCATTATAGGATACATAACATTCAGTGAGTAGAAGAAAGTTTTTACATCAATTTTTTTTGCATACTTACCCAGATCTGTCACTGGAAATTTGTCTCACTAACTGGGGTAACAACATCATGAGATGACAGCCACAATCACAGTTCATTTGAACAAAAGCCAACTGTTGCCCGCATTGAGCTGTAGCTGTTCTTGGAAATAAACATTAGAATATAACAATTCTAAACAAAACTGAACATGCATGAACTGGAGGTTTCAAAATTGGTCAACATCAACCACACTAAGATTACACATTAGATGTGGTTCACTGCATAGCTTGACTACCGTATCAGATCCAGACCCACATTCTAGTAAGCTTAGCAGCATGAGGTCCCATCACACTTCAATGCTGAAGACTGAAAACCTTGAGCTATCTTTTCCATACAATGTATAACTTGGGACATTATAATTTCTTAAAGCCCCTTCAATAATTTAAGTTCTGATTCCATAAAAGCCAATTATCTAATACAGCTTTTTGAGATGCATATACACAAAAAGGTTTGGTTTTGAGTAAAAGGCCTCACCACAAGATGACCACATAAGAATTTCTACCATAAGACCACAGCTAACATTCACACAGATATCTAAATCCTACTAGGAAGGCACCCTTTTTTAAGTCCATAGCGTAGAAAAAAAATGTTAAGACCATTCAATCTTTTGCACAATAGAACCAGGAATTCTAGACAGTGCTATAATGCAAACAACAGTCAAAAGTGTCCTGAACAAGTCACGGTTTCTTTTCACCAGACTTTACAATACTGTCAGGAAGCGTTTGCAACAGCCAAGTTATCAAGAAAAGGATTACTTATACACAGACAACCTAGCAAATACACTACTTGAAGTTGCCAAAAAGATCTTCTACATGCCTCACTTAAAAAAAAACCATCATGGCCAAATTTGAAACATTTGCAACCATTAAGGAATAATTACTTTTTTTTTTAAAAAGTCATACTCCAAGTTCATCCGAGTTTCTGATTACAAGCACACAAGAGAACATTAAATGATTCAAGATGATAAAATCAGTCTTCATTTTCTAGCAGGATGCAAGAAATATTTTCTCCTAACACCACTAGGATCCACGTTAGTGTGGGGTAACAGCCTAGCTTGCCATGAGACAGGAATACAGCTAATGTATTGCACTTCCGAGAAAGGTTAAAGTGTTTGCAACCATGATATTCTCTGGAAATGGAGATCCACTGAGCTGGCAAGGTAAATGGCTGAATGGAAAAGTCTTGTGAAGATAAGATTGTCTTGTTTTGGCTAAACCAACAAAAGCAGACAGCTCTTACATAAATCTTGAAGACTACGGCATCCAAGTGAAGACCTTTGTGTAATTAACAGCAAAACTAATATTAAAGTTCACACTATGGTAATAAGCCTAATGGAGTACAAGTTAAATATACATGACTGTGCTACTCAGCTTTCCACCCAAATCATGCTGGATGTCACCTAGAAGGCAGGGACAGACAGGATCAGGATATTAAAAAAAAAATCACAAGGGCAATACCTCTCTGAGCAGGAGCTGGTGGAAATCATGGGAAGAAGACTAAAAAGTCTAGCAGAAACAGCTGACAGGTTGTACTCCTCTTCCTCCACTCAAGACAAGGATACCTTCTTGGCAAGAACTGCCTGTTCAATATATGGTATATCTTTTTCCTAGCATTACTATTATCTATTTACACTATTCCCCAGTCCTACACCTCCAACTGCATCAGATGTTACCCAGGAATTACTAGCTTGAGCTCAATTATCCTTTTTACATTTAGTACATTTATCAACAGCAATTCTGAACCTATTTTATCTGTTGCTTTAATTAATCAAATCTACCCATTTTAACTTTTTAACTTTCTCAGTATAAGTCCTTAACTGGGCTCTGAAACAGAACTCCTAAACCTGCTTTTTAACTTTGCAAAACTGCTCAGTGCAAGCCCTTGGGCTCTGGCAGGCAAATGTCACACTCCCACCCTTAATGTGACAGTTATCTCGGTAGGTAGCTGAAATGGATCTCTAAGCAAATAGCTTTTGCTGTGTATAAAGCCAGGTAGTTTAGTTCTAGGCTAAAGTGAACCTCAAGATCAATCTCTTGCTGATTTTTGCTAGAGAATATTCAGAAAATATTGGGAATAACTGAGTAACTGCACTTTAACAAGGCATACCACATCCTTACAAAGTCTCTCAAACCTGACAATCACTGCGGACAAGTGATTTTTTTTTCTCCCCTGATCAATGTACGTTTTGTCCTAACCTATTTCTAACTCTTGTGATACCTCAGTGGTGGTATCAACATCTTCCACTCAGTTCAATCTTCCCATTAAGAATCTACTAAGCTAACCAACACTTGCACTAATGTTTCTAGAAAGGAAAAAAAAAAGTAAGTTTCCTCAAAAAATCTTCAGGCACACTTTTTGCTGTACAAAGAAGCCAAGTCTCTCTCCCCCTTCACTTCTTGCATGTTAAGTATGAAAACTAAGGATGCAAAGAAGCGCTGCTGTTTGCTAGGCCATTGCCCACTACTTTTAGTTGAAACTCTTCTTTTCAACTCCAAATACCTTTTCACCTAACTATCAATACCTGCGAGTTCTTAAGGTGTGTTATTAACAAAAGCATAGGGCTCAGAAAATGGGGTGGGGGCATTGTCTTTGCTAGACATCTATCAGTTTAAAGTGTGCAAAGAATGGTTCTTATAAGTACACCAAGTAAGAGCCAAGCCTCAGCTCTTTCATGGGGTACTTATGGCACTTGCTACAATTAGCGTTCACCGTCGGCACCTACAGAAAACTCCGAAGGAAAGCTAGATGCTGTATCAGTGGAATGAAGAGGAACATTCCCTTGATTAAAACTTTTCAAAGTATTCACTAACATAGCGTATATGGGTAATAACTATTCCACAGGGTAGAACAGTTAGTTCATCATTTGTTAATGCTCAATGACATAGCAGATCTTCATATCAGTGACTGTTGGCAAAGCAACATATTCTGTTGTTGGAGCACAAATCAGAGAACTACAGAACACCCTCTATTTGCTGCAAATAGGTAACAGGAGAAAATGAGAAAGGTAGCTGTTGATGGATGCTCTGCTATGGCAACCAGGAGAATTCCACCATATTTCACTGTAGCAGGAGCCATGCCACCACCCAGAACGAGAGCTTACACACTGTCTGGATAACAAACAAATCTAATTTTGTAAAACACTCCAGCAGATACATAATGCAATTCAATTGTCCCATGGTTTTGGTAGATCTGTGTAGCACAGTAGTTGTTTTGCAATAAGGACATTTCCCACTGATTGAACAACGACCTGTAAGCCATTAGGTGGTGGTTGATCCACCATCAGTTGTCAGCAGTTTGCCATCAAAATTCTCCACAAGGAAATTTTTCTTTTCCTTACCAAGTTCTAAGAACACTTGAGTGAACAGACTTAACTATTTCATTGGGAAGCAAGAAAAAGAAAAGCCAAGCTCTCTATAAACCTTAGCATACCATCTCACTAAAGCACATATCCATATATACACTCACATATTTATTGATCATCCTTAAAATGACAGGACAGCTAGAGCAAATTTATTTTAGTAACTGAAACTAATTTAATCTGTGCTGAAATTATTTCCAGGGTGGCTAAACATTTCAAACTTCATACAAGGAGAAAACATTTTCTCCTCATCAAGTCATAGCTCTTTGAGGATTTGTACACAATAGCACTAGCTCAGTGCCAATTCTTTGTATAATCTTTCCTTGGCTAAAGTCTTTTTGCTTCAAGCAGATTTGTTACTCAGTACAGAAAGTCTACTGCACTTTGCTAATGCCTGAACTCAGCAGAACCTCTAGTTATTCTCTGCTTTCCTTAAAATGAGCCCAGGTTTTATGACAACTTTACAACTTCAGAAAAGCTATTTAACAACAAAACCTGCAACCTTTTCAACAGGCTCTTTTTCCCTTAAGATACTATAGTTATAAAGACAACAAATCCAAATTAATGCCTTTGATGTGCACTACACAGCAGTTTGGGGGATATATGGAATGCTCCAAAATTCAGACTTTTTGTTCTTTTACTATCTCATTCCTTCTCCATTTTAATTTCATAAGCAGAGCTCAAGATTAACATCTGCCCAGATAGTCCCTTCACACAGATGTGCTTGTGCTCTGTCATGTGGTGGAGCTATTTGAACTAGCATATTTTAATTTGCTTAAAGGACAATAAAAGTACCCTGGGCAATTAACAAAACTAGTGTATAAAAACAGATAGTGGGCAATACAAACAGTTTAGACAGCAACATGGGGAAAAAAAAAAAGCATTGATAGTAATTTGCACAGGCTACATTGGAAGGTTATCATATGAACAAGTTTATTTTCCCTGAAGAAAAACAACTTTAACATGCAAGTTGATATACATCTGCGGGGAGAGGGTAGAAACACAAAACATAACACAGAACTTCAGCAAACAGCTTACCTTAAAGCCACAATGGAAATTTAAAATACACCGTATTCCAACAGGGGATGTATCAGCCACAGTTTATAGAAAGAAAAGAGATATTGATGTTTTCCACTTGTTTGATCATTAATGACTTCCACAGAAGACAATAAAATAGTCCAGGTCTGCTTCATCCATGGCAAGACTACTTGGCAGATGAACACTTGGAAAACAGCAGCTAAGCATCTACTCGGTATGCATCACCAAACAGGTTTCATAAAATAATTCAGTCTCCAAATGACGGATAAAAAATAAAATCCACCACACATTTAAATATCTTCACTTCCACTTAGTGGGAGAGGTCTACCATGCCAAGCTGTCTATGAAAGAACCTTTCAGACTCAGAGGGAATATGAAATGGCTCAGTTTCTAGTGTTATCTAGACTATCTTATGCTATGCCTCTAAAGTCCCAAACACATAAATGTCCACATGAAAATGTTTTCTTTAAGACACACACATATCCCAGTCTTTCTTCCTCAATCCATCACTTATTCCTTTGAAATCTTACACGAAAAGGAAAAGCAGATGAGAAGACAAGCATCTACTAATTTATCTTTTTTTAAAAAACAGCATGAAAATGCAGCAGTAGGTTTTAAAATTTATATAGCTTAAGATACCACCACTTTGCATTACATGATGGCAATAAAACAACCTGCTTAGTGTTTCCTTCTGTAACACCCCCACTGATATTCTGTTACCACACTTACACTGATATATTCAGGCAATGACATTCAGTCCCATATTCCTGGAAAAAAAAAATGCAAATGTCTCACTGCTTCCTGCAGATTCATTATTAGAATTCAAATGCATTGCCAACACATGGCATCGGCAATATATTAGCAATTCAAGGTCCTCTGCTAAGTCCTAATAAAAAAAAAAATCACTTTAGGAACAAGTAATCAGTGGCCAAGGGGATGAAAAACTGTTTGCCACACCTGGCTATACAATGACTTGGACTCTATCTGTCAAGCATAGGTTATTTAAGAAAGATTTAAGTGAACCAAATTAACTTAAATAAAAATACAACTTTATCATTTGCATTGACTTATTTGAGCAGCTTACATTCATCACCTAAGTTTCACAGGATCAACCGTGTCCTAATGTTATGGTTAGTTAAATCTGTTTGGAAAGTACTTTATATTAAATTATTTATAAATTATATGTAGTTACCAAAAAATAAATAAAACCATTTTCTAGGCTGTCTGATGGAATAATTATTTTTTAAACAGTTTAAGCACACAGCAAGAGTTACTCACTTGTGACACCCAGTACCAATATAATAGTCTCTTCTGTTTAGCAGTAGAGCATCATAATAAGCAGTTTTCTAGGAGACAATACCACATCTCTCATCTGATCTACTACCATCTTAACAAAACAGTATCTGTTATACCAAAGCACTTGGATACCACATAACATTGTAAACTGGAAAGGACTAAAAGAACAGACAAGAGGAAAAAAATATCAAAAGTAATAAATAATCATTTTAAAAATCTAAGGAAAAAATGTGGAATTATGTAATTTTGAAGACCAAGATTTCAGTTTTCTAAAACATGTTTAAATGGTTTATATTTTATTTTTCTAGCTTGGTCTAAAGACCTAGTGATGACAATTCCATTTTGGTAACCAAAACCAAGTTGAACTTTTAATATTCTTTTACTTCTATGAAGTAATATTGTGCCTTTTCTAAATTAGAAAACTAACATTTATTTCCAACACCTCAAAACACAAGACTAACAAGACAGAACAGGTAGGGTGTATGGCACACTTAATCAGTGCACTGTATTTTTAAACTGCATCTGTCAAAGGACATCACTATAACTTATAGGCTTTGTACACAGTAAACAGCAAGCCACAGTAGCAACACAGTAAGATGAAGGAAGAACTAGTGGTAAAGCTGGTTAACTATCCTTTTTCAGATGAAACTACTAAAGTCATTCTTATTTCCACAACCCCTTCTGCCATTGCTACAGCCTTGCTCTACTTCTCCATTTATGAAACGGAACAGCTTTCAGTAATTCAAGAGCAATAGCATCTGTACAAAAGCAGAGTCATCAGTTTCTTATCTGGCAGGTTGCAGGGAACTATACAACAGTCTTCTAGCTAAGAATTAATTTCTTACTGTGCCTCTATATCGACAGAAGGAAAAAAAAAAAAACACCAAACAAACAGTGAAGCATTTCAAATAGCAGGGGAGAAAGAGTGCAATATGACCACACACACCTAAATAGACTGCACAAGATTTGAGTCTGTCTTTTCATTGTACTCAAAGTTATATTTTATGAAGTAATCCACAAATATAAGCGACTGAATTGCCAAAACAGCCATTTTGTCAAGTAACATATGTTAGGTTAAGAAAATATACATGTATGACAAACTTCAGAGATTCGTTTTACATTCTAGAGAGAGGAGGACAGCTCCTTGGAGAGCCTGGGCATTTAATTTCTTTCCCAGTCATCACAGAATTATATAGAAGAAAAACAACAATTAGCAGAAATTGTTACTTGTTATACAGAGGAATATCCTTTTCTATCTCCTTGTGCACTTTCTATGGCATGTTCCTGGAAGGTTCAAGATAATTTTACTTTAACCTTTGATATCTTCACTTGTATAAACTCCAAGAAACACATAAGAAATCACATCCAGTGTCACATCATATAAGGCCCGAAGTTACATTTTAAAATGTAAATGCAGCAAACTAAACTTAGTATTTAGCAATTAAAATGGGCAATGCCTTCCTCAGATGAAAGAAAGTACCAGAATTGCAGAGGTCACTTAACTTCCTTCCAAAAAGCAGCTCTATTGGCTTCACACACCTTGAGAGAAACAGTCAAAAGAAGTAATACTCTGCAGTTTTATTCTTTGACAAAAACAGGTTAGTAGACCTAAAGGTAACACACATCTCCTCTTTCCTCCTAGTTAAACATTCAAAGCGAAACTTACATACACTAAATCTGTAGCATAGGCAGCACTTTTACACTCCGATGTACGTCATTATATGTAATGTCAGTAAGAGCCTCATTTAACATTAACTAAAATAGTCCAGGGGTTCCAGAAAGAGAAGGAAAGAAACGGGAAAAGAAAGCTTTGCATATGATAAAAGGAGTTAAAGTTTTATCCTTGTAGAACAAGAACATACAAAGACTGCTGCTTTTCCCCCTGCTTCCCTCAAAGCAATCAAATCACTTTTAATCAGTCACATACTCAAGGCAACGCAACACTTTTTGCCTTTGGATTTATTACCTCTCTTCATGATATGCCCACCTCACAGCAGCTTGCTCCAAAATAAAAATAAAAAAACATACCAGGGTAGAAAAAGGAAAAATAGCACTGTAACAGGGCAATAGCCAGATCGACAGGAGAAGTCTGCCTCCTTGTGGCTCATCTAACCATAAATTAGATTTCTTCAACTTGGTGCATTACACCCAGGAAATCTGGTGAGCCAAGAGAGGAAGAAGCTTCTAGTTCAAAGACTTTTGGGGGTTTGGTTTGGTTTTATTTGGATGGGGTGTTCTGCCTTTTTTTGTGTGTTTTTTTTTTTTTAGAGAGAATTGATGAAAAAGATGTTTCTAATTTGAAAAATTAGTAACTAGCAACAGTTACCCACCTTCTCATTAGTGAAAGACTGATTTCAGCATCCTTCTCTAGATAGCAAAAGATGGGGTGGGAGGGGACAGAGGCTCAACTTAAAAGCAACTTAACATTCTTCGGGAGGCAACAAAAGCAAGAGCTTGTCAGCACTCTAGCACCTAAATCCAGAAGGCTCCAAACCTTAGGCTTAAACCTAGAAAGCCTCTCTTGATGCCTTCGCTTTCAACTGTAAATCACCTACCTGCCTCCAGGTCTCCCCTTCAAGGTACATCCAAGAGAATTTCACTCTTGGCAGCAGTGAAGCTTTTGGTGCTTTCATGCAGACATTCCTCTGTCCTGCTTGAAGCGCTCAATTACACGGGGCTACTTTCTTAATGTCTAGAAGAGTAAGATCTTTAGAAAACAGATGGGGTTTTTGGCTAGGTTTTTTGTTTATTTTTCAATCCACTCACTCTGTTGTGCAAGAGCTTAGTGGTTAAAGAACTCAGAACCTGTGTGAAAAATACCCAAATTCACTCCAGTCTTAGGAGGGGATCACATCAGGATGATTTTGGCCTGAGAGCGTCTAAGTAGCTTTCTAACCATCTTGCAGAAACTGCTCCATTTTGTGCAAGTCTGAGACATGAACCATTTTTGCTACAGGTTAGGAAATTTGTCCACAAAAAGAAGTGAAGTTCCAGTCTCCACTCCAAAGGCTTTTTAATATAATACACATTCAGTGAACACAAAAGTAGTCCACATTTTTCCCAGTCTCAACTGTTGGGCTTGCCATTTGCTTCCTTCTGTGTCACAGCCTCTGTTCTGGGAACTGTTTCTCTAACCTTTAAACAAGTGAATCAGACTCACTCTTTCCAGACAGATCACTGGGTTGTAGATTGGAAAAGGGGTGATCTAGGCCCATGGCACTCTCATTCTTATAATCATTTTAATTACAGATTCACTGGAGGGAAGGAAAAGAAAAAGAAAAAAATATAAGAGATGTCTTCCGCCTTCAAGTACATCTGAATGAAAGAAGTCACACCCTAAATTCCAGTTGTGGAAGACATCATTTCTTTCTACTAGAGTTTTTGTGCCTAGGTCCAGAATGAGAAGCATTGCACCTTTCCTTGGTAAATGTGTAAATAATAAGATGACAAAAAGGGGACAGATTCTACTTTGTGTACTTTAGACCTTTTCATGCCTGCTCAGCTCCTACCAGGCTGGAGTACTGCACACAACACTGTGGATTCCAGCACTGTTCCCAGGGGCCAAAAGCTTAGGCAAAGCTTTACCACACACTGCAACAACCAAATAGCTTCATAGGCCTCATTTGAAAGGTTGTAAAAAAAATGCAGAATCAAAGTAAGTAGAAGCTTACATTAACTCTGACACTACTCTAACAAGAAAAGCAAAGAAAAAAAACACACAAAAACAACACAAACAAGCAACCCCCGCTCTTTCTCCTACTTGGGTGCAATCCTGGTAAAGAGCAAACATCTTCAACTCTACTGAAGAGAAAAGGAATTAGTGGTGTTTATCACATCATGGGACTGGCTGCCGTACCAAACAAATCCAGTATATCTGGATAACATACTAGGTCTATGTATGGAAGAAAAATCATTCATATGGAAAAAAAAAGTCATTCTGTTTGTATAACCAGATCTGTAATTAACATGCAAATTACTTACACCGATGAAGAACTATCCCCTCCTGGCTTTTGTAATTTTACAGACTGAACACAGCAGAGACTTTAATTTATTAAAGGTGATGTTATTCTGCAAGCAACTATTTCCATTATATTGAAATAGTGGGCAAGTAATAAGTACTACATGAAGTGATACACACCAAGAAATTTACTGTTTCTGTTCATAAGTTTAAGACAGTTTGTGTTTTTGCTTTATACCAGGGTCTGACACTAAGTTAATAAGCCTTTTATTGAGATTCAAAAGCTATTACATTACACACATCTTCCTCTACTTACATTTGCTAGCCTATGCTGAGGCCCAAGATTAAATTTTATGCTTCACTGACAAAAAATAGAATCCTAAATCACTAATCCACATGTAATTGTTAATTTCCCCACTTGTTTCTTGTGGTCACAGTACCTACTTTCTTCCTTACCATGGCCTTACTTTAAACTTTCACATTTTTAAACCTAGCACTGAGCTTCAGCTCAGGCCTATGAAATGTCTCATTTTCTTTAAATTATCTTTCCTAATTACTAAATTATCTAATATAATAATTAAATTATCTTTACTAATTCTCCAAATTACCCAGGCCAATACAGTTTACAAAATTTTGTGCAGTGATTATGAACATCCTACTGAAGCAAGTATCAGGATCATAGATCTCTTAAAATCATAATAAAAACTCCTACTAATATCACCAATAAACAGCAGCAGGTTCTAGAAGATTAAGTACCACACTTAGAAAAACTGTTCTCTATTTTATTCTCACCTCGTCTTCTAGGTGACCTTGGGCAAATCACTATCCCCCTTCCCCAGCAGGAAAAATGAATTGAACAGAGTTGCAAATCTGTCTAGAAACTCCAAATGGAACACAGTATTAGAGTTAAAAATATATTTCCTTATCTGCAGATATATTTGCCTTGATAGCTTTTCTTTATCCCATTATACAGCAGCAGCAGCATAAGATTGCTTTTACTTTCCATATATACTCCGGTGGTTCTTCAAGAAAGGCTTTAGGCTAATGCCTTAGTTTTTATCACATGCTTGATCTATTTCTGCTACCATATCTACTTTGAAGGACCAAGAGCTTGTATTTAGGAATACACACTTCACACTTCAATACATTACATCAAAAGTTGCTGTTGAACACATTCCTAAACTACAGGGAGAAAGTAAAATAGGACACATCAGAACAGAGAGACAGTTATCAACGAGCAGCGACTCATTCTCTAGACCCTTGCTCACATATGTAATCTTTAGAGTCATCATGCAAGTATTTACTTCCACAACCTACCACAGGAACCAATCATCAGCAGATTTTGACAAGGAAAATATGCATTGAAGAACCCAACTGCATCAAAGCAACATAAAAAGAATCCTCTCCTTATACACAACTAGACTTAAGAAACACTACTTTTCATTTAACAGCAGACTAGCACTTATTACCAAATAACACTGCTTAACTGTGGTGCACTTCGCTCACTCGCCCTCTTCCCACTTCAGGTTTGACTGGGTTTTTTTGGTTTTTTTTTTTTGTTTTGGTTTGGGTTTTTTTATTGACAGTTATATTTTTCCACCTTTCCTATTGAAAAATATAAAGCTTAAACAACAGTTTCTAAAAGCTCTTTGCTAGTCTTTGGGAAGAAAAAAAGGCCATTAAAAAAAAAGTATTTATTCATAATTAGTATTTCTAAACAGTGGATAAAGTCACCACTTCCCACATCATGCCACAAAAAGCTGTTTTGATTGACACAAACGTGAACTATGACATACTTCCAGCTCTTTTCCTGATCAATGAATTATTACAAGCCATTGAAAAAATTACTAAATAATCTGATAGACAGAATAATGAAAAATTACTCCTCTCCTGTCAAAAGACAGCTTCTGAACATCAGTAACCAAGCCGTTAAAATAAGAGACAGACCTTCCAACCAGACATGAAACGTGACAAATCCAGCTATTTCCTGAACTATTGCAAAACCGATCAGAAAACGGTGTCTTTCAGGGGTAGCGCTAAGGAGAAAGGAAAGCGCTGTTCATCTAAGAGAGGAAAAAAAAAGAAAGGGGAAATTGCATTTGCAGCTCGGATCCTCGCGTATTCTCTAGGTAGGAATACGAGTCCAAACGACTGCGGTGCCAGCGGAGGAAGGTAGGAAGGAGCAGATATTATCTGCCGGGAAGGGAGAGGAGCCGCGGCGGGCCAGACCCCCCCCCCCCCCCCCCCCCCCCCCC
>JANIJG010015553.1:0-12573 GCA_024611175.1 Megaceryle torquata | reverse complement strand
CCCTGCTCCTGCTGGCCACACTGTTCCAGGCCAGGATGCCCTTGGCCACCTGGGCACACTGCTGGCTCATGTGCAGCTGCCTGTTGATCACACTCCCAGGTCCCTCTCTGCCAGGCACTTTCCATCTGCTCCTCCCCAAGCCTGTGGCATTGCAGGGGGTTGTTGTGGCCCACGTGCAGGACCTAGCACTTGGCCTCGTTGAAGCCCAGATGACTGGCCTCAGCCCATCCATCCAGCCTGACCAGGTCCCTCTGAAGAGCCTTCCTGCCCTCAAGCAGATCTACACACCCACCCAACTTGGTGTCATCTGCACATTTACTGAGGGTGCCTCAAGCTCCTCATCAAGATCATTAATAAAGGTCTTAAACAAGAAGTGGTCCAAATACTGGAAGAACACTGGAACGAGTTCCCCAGGGAGGTGGTTGAGGCCCCATCCCTGGAGACATTCAAGGTGGGGCTTGATGGAGCTCTGAGCAACCTGATCTAGTTGAGGATGTCCCTGCTCAGTGCAGGGGGGTTGGACCAGATGAACTCTACAGGTCCCTTCCAACCCAGACATTTCTATGATTCTGTGATTCTGCTGAGCCCTGAGGAACGCCACTTGTGACTGGCCACCAGCTGGTTTGAACTCCATTCACTGATGCTCTTTGGGCCCGGCCGTCCAGCCAGTGCTTGACCCAGCAGAGTGTCCACCCATCCAAGCCCTGAGCAGCCAGTTTTGTCATGAGGGTGCTGCGGGAAACAGCGTCAAAGGCTTTATGGAAGTCCAGGTAGACACACCCACAACCCCTCCCTCATCCCCTAGGTGGGTCACCTACTCATAGATCAGTCCTATCAACCAGGAGCCCAGCGTGGCATGGGTGAGGAAGTCTGGGATGTTTGTGAGGCTGCTCTGACCACGATGGCTCCAGGCTGCTTTGTGATGCCCTAAGAGGAGTGAGCTGTGGCATTCAGCGGTCGGTCATGTGGAGCCAGAAGCACAGCCACGGGTGAGCCTCCGCACATTACGGCAGCAGGTCTCAGGGAGCTGGTGGCAAAGCTGCTTAAAAGAATAACTCCCTGTAAAGCCAAATGTGATAATGAGAAATTTGGGATATGCAGCCGTGGTTTGCGAAAGGCTTGTTCCAGAGCCTGTGGGATGTCACCCGTGTGTCTCTGCACCAGCGTGGGAGAGCCGTGCCCCATATCCGGTGCTCCCATACCGGTACGGTGGCTTTTTTTTGAGTATTCCTGAAAATGCCGACCTCCAGCCAAGAGCAAAAGCAATCAAGGGATGAAATTTATTGTGATGCTGAATCGACGCGCGAGATTAATGCTTCCCTTTCATCTCACGACTCTTCATCTCTGTGTTTCAAATCAGGTACCATGTAAAATATAGCCCCTAGCATGCTACCTGTGGAAAAATATCAAAGAAACAACCTGTTTGCAAGTGAAGGGCTGCACATTGCATCAGCTTGGGGAGAGTTATTAATTTCCCTCTGTCCTTTGTAGTTGCACGGCTGGTCGTGCCAGGGTGGTGTAAAATTCCATCCCAGAGCAGCGCCGTTCAGAGAAGGGACCTCTCAGCTGATGGAGATACAGCTCTGCTCCTTGCCTCCTGTGCTTCAGTAAAGGTGAAGGGTTTGCTACTGAAAAAGCTGAAACATTGGGGAAAATATAATGAAAGAAAGGAGGGGTATTTCCAGATTACCAGTATGCTCAGCCAAATGGGACTTTCAGGGGGCAGAAAGTTTGCTGAAAAGAAACCTCCTGCTCTCCATGCGGTTGCTGCCTCTTGCAGCTGAACTCAACTGATGCGGGCAGTTGTGAGTCTGCCCAGCATGAGTTACAGCCACAGACTGGGGCAAGAGCTCCTCTTCTTCAGCCACTGCCCCTTGAGCAAATTGGTGTCTGTTAGCCACGGAGAGGTCTTGCTGTGCAGAACCCCTTCCACACGCTGGAAGGCAACACGCCCTATGGATTGCTGAGACGTTGTGGCGAGAAAGATGGAAATGGATGAATTAGACATTTGTTTTCAAATAAAGCCAAGGAAGGAAGACAGAATCTTTATTCAAGCTTTAACAAGGTAGTTATTGCTGAGTAATTACATACTAGCAACTTATTTGCAGGAGAGGAAGGTTGCTGAAGTTCAGTTTACTTGTCTTGGTTAATTAGGCCCCGTTCCTTGGGGGTAAGCTAATTGGATGGTGACATTCAGTGAGATAATGAAATAAATGTCATGTCATATAAAGAGTTAGTTAATGATAAAGAAATGTTCATCCTTCTAGAGGCACAGAGCTGGAGTTGATGCAATATTTTGGATGCAGTGCTCTTCTGTTGAGAACACTGCTTGGCATAAGTGTGACTTGGCATAAATGTTTGTGGGAACACATCTATTTGGATGCAAATTTTGCCAGGAAGATTTATGAGGTCAGAGAAAGAAGAATGCAGGCTGCTACCTGGACTGGAGGATGCTGCTTTTCAAATACTGGCTTAGCACTCCCACTGTAAATCAAGACCTTGAATAGTAAAAGTGGTTTTGCCCCTAGTAGTTGCTGGTTCCTGTGTCCTTCGCAGCCAAGATGGGTGGTGTGATTTAAACATCATTACCTTGTGTCTAGAGGCAGATAGGCTGGACATGCAGGATTGCCAGGTCAGCAATACGGTGCCTGGTGACTCTTCTCTTTACTTTCTCAGCGCCATAAAAGACTTGCAGAAAACTGCTCAGATGGCCCATGTAGAAGAGTATAATTTCTGGACAGATGCAGTAGGACAAAAACTTGCAAATCCACTGAGAAATTAATGGCATGACTTGTATCTGATTGAAACAGGTTTACTTTTGTATGGGCTGAGGGTTGTAGAAGAGAAATCCATCATTGCAAAGGCTCTTGTCCATCTGCCTGTTCCTCTGGAGGGACGAATGGACTCCACAAAGCCCAGCAGCAGTGCTGGAGATGCTCACTGTTCAGCGGGAGACGCTGTTCATCTGGGCACGGGGTAGTGTCAGCGAGGGGGAGAACGCACCTTGTGTAGGTGTGCCTGGAGAGCAAACCTTGCTGAGCACACCCGCTAGCAAAGGGTTTCTGGGCAAGAGCTCTGGCCTTACTGCTCAAGTGTAGCTGGGCTGTTCCTAGGGAGTCCTTAGCTCCTCAGCCTCCTTGCATGAGCCGGTTTTCTGCTGGAGCCGGGCTCTCAGAAAGGTGTTTGCTGCGTAGGGTCTGGTGCTAACTCATCACTACTGAGGTTATTTTAATGGGCATATTACTGTATTTCTGGCACCATCTGCTCCTCTCTCTGATTACTGATGCAAGGAGGGATTAAGAGAGAGTCTTTTCCCTCTTTCAGCAGGAAGGGAGTTATTAGTGCTTTGAACACATACAACGAATACGTTCTGCGTGCCCAGCAGCATCTGGCATTTCTCCTCATCTCTCCCCATGCAAAAATTGGTGAAGGAAATCTAATTGGCGAGTGGAGATCTCTGGCTGAGAGCTGCACTGGGTGCTGGGAGCTGCTGTTTGCTGTTGTTTTCCCCGGGAGCATGTTGTATGTCCCAGGTCCAAGGCTGTTTCTGCAGGTTAAGTCAGGGGTCAGCAGCACCCATCCTGCCTCTGCCCATGGGAGCTGCGCACCGAGGGGCAGAGCAGGGAGCGGGAGGCAGCAAGGGGGCTCTCTCCAAGCTCATACCCCCCCGCTGTAGAAACCGTCTGGCTCTCTGGAGACCCCCCTGCCCCCGTGTAATTGTTATTCAGTCCCACATGGACCCTGCCTGACCAAGTGTGAGAGGGAGGCTGTGTGTGAGGTCACTCATGAGCTCAGGGGTGTCTGGCATACCGATGAGCTGGCACAGCACCCGTCAGCACCATCACGGAGGAGATGCTGATGCTCGTCAATAAAACATTTTCTGTGACAAATTCAAGGCAACAGCAACCGGTGCCTGGGAAGCCTCAAAGAGGTCAAACGGGCAAATGGGGGAAGCCGTCTCCCCCAGGCCAATCCTCAGCTCTGGTCCTGCTTTCTGTTTCCCAGCCAAACTGGTAGCACAGAGTGTAGAAAAGGGAGTGCACAACTGGGAAAAACCCCATAACTCCAGTTTTAAAAAGCTGCAGAAAAATATAGTGCAGGTCTGGAAGGGACCTGTGGGTGTCCTGGGGTGGACTGTGACTGTAGTAAGGCTACATCCAGGCTAATGCCTCACACATGGGAGGATTGTCAAAAGCTGTCAAAGTACATGGGTTGGGAAAATGTATTCTGTGATGTTCCCCTCTCTGTGATGCTCTGGAATCCATGCTGATCCATATTAGCCTGATCCTCTGAGGCAATGATGGTAAAATACAGTGAAGATTTTGGGCAGCCGTCAAAGGGTTTTCCAGGAAAGAGAGTAGAGCCCTGGGGCTTATGGCAGGTCTTGGACAGCTAGATAACGTTGAGGGACGTTGGATGATATGGATGGGGTCTCCCAGGGGCAGGTGCTGCTAGGGGTTGTTCTGCACAGTTCACCAATGTGGTGGAACTGGTGGCAGCTGTGACAGGACTTGGTTCAGAAGGTCACCGCATCAGGGCTGGAGAACCCCCCAAGGCCATCATGGAAGAGGAGTATAAGAAATGGCAGGTCATTGCGCATGCAGGGCTGGGCTGGAGAAGCAGTCTGAAGGACTTTGGGGTAATAGGAAATGCAGGGTTGGCTATGGCTTGTTTAATATTCGAGAGGCTGGCTGGTATTTACTAGTGTGCCTATTGTCTGAAAGGTCAGTACACAATCTTACGGTTTCTCTGCACGTTTTCTTCAGGCCTGGAATGAGCAGTTGTGCTCACTCACCCGTGGCAAGCAGAGAAACCATTTATCAGCAGTAAGGAGTTAAAACAAGTATGCTGAGCTGGTTGGAAGGCTAAACCCAGACAGCAGAGGTGGGATCAAAGGAGCTACTTCTGGTTTTGTGCCTGGCTTGAAGTTGGCTTTTCCCTTGAGGGGCCAGGAGACAATGGAGTAAGATTATCCGCTGTCTCAGCACTGTGTCTGTAGTGGGGCTCAGTCAGGGAAGAGAGGAGCAAAGAAGGGAGGAAAGGTCTGGCAGAGACCTGACAGCATTAAAGGACAGGGAGAGGACACAGATGGGGGATTTTACTGTGCCTTGCCCTGGGCTTCTTGTGCATAACTTTCCCCATTCTAATTCTTCCTCTTGTCTATCACTTCGTTGTTAGATGTCCTGGTGATGCAGGAGCAAGCTTGTTAGACTGATAGGATATATGGACTCCTTCGACATGGCTGGAACTGGATCAGCCTTTATGGTCCTTTATCAAACCGTGGCAGGGAGGATCCCCATCTCTAGAGGTTTTGTGCAACTTCCCAGCATCCCATTTTCTAAAGCCAGCCCAGAGCAGGTCAGGTTGTGCCTCCCCTGCTCCAGAGAGAAAACTGAGCACTTGCAGGGTCTGATTCATGTTCCCAGCTGCAGACGCCCACTCTGGAAGAGAGCAATGGCTCTCCCGTCTCCACTAGCAAGGACAGGTGCTGCTGTGCCTCCCCAAGTGACTGGAGCAGGGTAAACACTTCCCCTGGAGAGACCTGTGTTTAGCCTGACAGCTCCCATCCAGCTGGGAGAAGAGATGGATGCCTGAAGAGATAGGGACAGGGAGATGCCACCAATGGAAATTCTTTGTATTTCTTTACAAACTGTCCCTTGCAGCACAAATAGATGATGCGTCTGTGCAGAGAGCACTGTCACACAAAAAGTGACAGAGCTAGAGAGCCACGTAGCCAGCTGTGCTGGGTAGGCTTTGGTGAGCATCGGGAAGCCAGCTGGACAGTGTGTCCCTTGTGATGGGTAGCTTGTCCCTGCAGAGCCAGCTCCATGCCAGCAGCGCCCGTCCAGCCCAACAGCAGCTCTGCCTGGCTGGCATCTGCTTCCACCCGGCTCCCAGGAGCGGAGTGGCTGGGTGCACTGCTCGTCACCCCTGGGGGGGTTTCACTGCTGCGTGGAGTCTTGTAGCAGGCGGTTAGGGGAGGATGGGACAATCTGGGCCTAGCCCCTGTGGATGGGATGAGGAGCAAACTCAGGCTGAGCAGAGGTTTGCTCAGAGGCAGCAGAGATCTCTGAGCTGGTTTCAGCACAGTGTGATATCTCAGCTGCCTGATGGAAAGGATACAGTGAGGTCACCTGAAGCCCAGCACTTGCCATGATCTGCACAGCCATGGGGCTGGCTTGAGGATGTCTGGAGCTCAATTTTCACCTTTCAGATGTCCCACTGGACACTGGTGGAAATTTCAGCCTATAGCACCCTCACAGCCCTCGCAGAAGGGATCATCCCCGAGCTCCCCAGCAGGGATCTTTGCCAGCCTGTGACCAGTGCTCACCAGGCTGGTGGGCAGCAGCATCCACTGGCCAGCCAGCCTCCAGACGCTGCCTGGCTTGGCTACCTGGCACTGGGACCACTACTCCACGGGCACCGTGCTGCTAATTGGCTAAGTGAGCCATGCTCGTTAAGTGATCTCCGAGTCAGCAGAGATGAGTCAGTTCAGGAGGTGATTAATTAGGAGCAGCAGAACCCTCTAACCTCCGGGCAGCTGATTTGAAGCCGTCAGAGCTGAACAGAGGCTGGAAGTGATGCTGGGAGAGCAGGGCAGGCAGAACCGAAGTGTGTTAGCTATTCCTCACAAAAAATCATCAGCTGTGGTTTCCTCTGGCTGACAAGGTGCTTGTGACCTCTGGGGAAGCTGTCCCAGAGATGCTGCCTGCTCTCCACACAATCAGGAGACTGCAGACAGCATGGATCTGCCAAAATCAGCGTTGGAAACCACCCCTCAACTTGGTGCTCCCCTCGGGGCTGGGCATTGCTCCGAGGAGCTGAGCCATTCCTAATTTCTGTGGATCTTTGTCGGGGTGTCTAAAATGGAGATCATGTGCTTGGGCATCTCAGGCAAGGTAGCCCAAAGTTTTCATTCAAAGTGAAAGTTCAAAGTGAAGGTTCAAGTCAGTTTCAGAAGTTTTCATTCAAAACTTTCTTAAAGTGAAAACTGCAAGCTGCTGCAGAATAAAGAACATGGGGAGAAAAGCACCAGAGATATTTTTTTTCCCCTTGATTTTGACCTACCAGCCTCCTAGTTTTGAAATTTTATCGAAATACTGAAAGCTGAGGAAAATGACATTCTGATGAGGACTTCAGTAAAATATTTGAATCCATGCTGAATACACCAAATTATTCTTTTCAGAGCAGGGTGAAAATGAAGCATCAGAAGAAAAAAAATCAAAGCATTTGATATTTGTGAAGTGAAACACTTCCACGGATCAGTTTGGAAAAACATTTCTATTTAAAGGCTTGCTAAATTTTCCATTAAGAAAACCACACTCAGATCTTAAAGTATATCACTGAAAAAATAATCACCATAAGGAAATATTTCAGTAAGAAAACAGAGGCAAAGCAGTTTAATTTTATTAGAGGAAAAGTCTTAGTCCCACTAAAAAAGCACTTCTTCCAGTGGTTTGCTTGAAACCCTGACTGCACATCTGCCTCTAAAACCACCTTCTTCCCCAGTCTTTAAACCCAGCTGAGGCAGCCTCAGGTCCTGCTACGCCTCCAGAAGCTGCAGTGAGGTGACACATCTCTGGGCCAGCCTGACAGCGAGCTGGAATCGGCGGTTTGATTTACGGAAATACTTTCAAATCAATTGTTCTGCTATTCAGCTAATTCTTGATTGCAGTGTTACAGGGAGAGCAAAGGCCCGGAATAAATGATGAGCTTTGCTCCCTGTTCCAGGCGCTCCAGTGCGCTCAGCACGTCCTGACTGCCCACACAGCGCCGAAGAGTGGGGATCAAAGCGTGGTGCTGGACACCAGACACCATCTCCCAGCTCAGGCTATGACTGCTCTGTCTCCAGAGCCTGAAATGCCTCTTTGCTGGGCAAATCCACATCACCTGCCCCTGGGCACTGAGAGACAGATACGTTTCAGCAGTATTTTAAAGAAAAGATCAATTTAAAAGGGATATTGTAACCTGGGAAGCAGCCAAGAGACTTCTTCTAACTGTGATTGTGCTTGACACTCGTAATGAAACAAAATTCAGATCACCGCAATAAATTTCCAAACTCTGAGCCTTCCAAAAAAAATACTTAGCATTTCCCACAAGGCTCTACAAATTCAATCTGCATAAGCTCCAAAATAAGTGTATTTTCTACCTTAAACTAATACTTGGCAGCAACTTTCAGTTGGCTCATTTAATTAAGTTGGTGTGCAGATCCCATTTTAATGTATTTAATGCTGCTAAAATGACAGGCATACTGATCAAGGGGGTGGTAGGTTATTTTTTTTTCTTTCTTTTTTTTTTTTAATTTCGCCTCGCTCAGATTTCTTTTCCTCCTCGCAGTACTGGCTGCTGCAAGTACATGCCTCTGGTAGGTGACACAGCAGAGCACCCAAAGCCAACCCGGGGGTTAAAAAGGAGCAGGGCGTGAAACGAGAAAATGAAATTAATGCAAGTTAATTAGGGCATTCCATACCAGAAGGATCTTCTGGATCAAGAAGGAGCGACGCGCGATGACATCTACTTAATGAACCTTCTCTGCTGCCCAGCAAGGACTAAGAGGATTTGGTGGCTTCTTGCACAGTTTTGAGAGCGTTGGTCTCAAAGTGAGACAGCTCCTGCAGCCGGGGATGTGCTGTAGGCCCTGCCAAAGGACAGGAGGGGTTGAAATCAACCCTGTGTGCCTCTGTGTCCCCTTGGCATGCCCCACGTAGACAAATCTTTAGAACCTGCTGGTTTTCTAACAGATCTGAAAGAGCACCGGAGAGCTCAGAGAGGTGAAGTTCCTACAAGTTTGGTGAAAATGGGCAGATGAGGAAGATCTAAGTCAGAGGCCTGTTGAAGGCAAGGCAGTCTTGGGAGCTAAACCACAGTATGAGACCCTGGAAAATTTGCACACAGGGAGCCACCTGAGAGCATGTTCAGTGCTTTACCCTACCCTTCAATTGAATTTTCTGTGTCTCTGCCTTTCCTGAGGCTTCTTCAGCCCTCCCAGTTGCGCTCAGCGGTCCCAGCTCAGTGGGGTTGGGCGGAGCTGGGTGCTGTACAAAGGTGGGACGAGAAACAGAGGCAGCAGCTGTCTGCAGGCAGACAGAGGCCGGGCTGGGCAGGTTCACAGCCCAGGCAGTGCTGAAAGGCTGGTCCCTCGGGCGAGGTGGGTAAATTGTCTGCTTCAAGCTGCCTGCGCCGGCTCCGTGTCCCCGGCGGTGCCGCCCTGCGCAGGGACTGGCACGGGGCTCCCTGCAGCGGGGCCCTGGGCCCCCGGTGAAAATGGTTGAGATGAGTCTTGTAACACGTGTACAGCACTGCGCTGGAAGTGGTTGGAAAGGGGGTGTTGCAAGGAGCTGCAGGGGTAAGAAATCTGCCGAGGAGTTCTGGGGCAGTCTCTGGCTGTCAGCTCTGGGAGCTAGTGATGGAGCAGAGGCAGCTTCTCTTGGCTCCAGCTACCCCGGTATGATCTTGTGAATACGCGGCTGTTTTTATAAAAATTGGTCTTATCCGAGGGGAGAAATATGTGACTGTTGTGTTACCAATTCTTGTTTCATACTTGCTTTCTGTCAGAGCATCTTTTGATTTTACTGTGATTACTCGGAATGATTTTCAGTTATTTTCACCTACCTGTGGTCAATTTGCTTCAATCCTCTGGCCTTACAGATAGGATTTTTTTTTTCCCCTTCCCTTGCTTTAAGCCTTGAAGTTAATTCCTCCTTCTCTCTCTGTGAGGATTTTCTTCCTGAAGCTTTTGTGTGCGTGACTGTTTCATCTTTTCTGAACACCTCTTTGACATCATCCGAACCACAAAACTCTTGGCTTTGCCACCGCTGCTCTGCTCTCACATCCTGCAGAAGGTGGCAAATCACCCGTAGCCCAGCAGTGCTGCAAAGACTTCGGGTTTGGCGCAAATCATGTCTCTTCTTGACTGATACCTCTCTAAACCCCAGAAAACGTGATGCTCGTGGACGGCAGAAGGAAAAGGATCTCACGGTTTGTATTATGCTTTCATTTGCAAGTGGCTTATAAAAGATTAATAAATGATTAATAGGCATTATAGACATGAGTAGCATAATTTAGCAGGTGATTATAAGCATGTCAGGAGAAGGTATTACAGAATATTATAAGCAACCTATTGACTGTTTGGGCTTTAGAGTAATCTGTAAGCATTGATTAGTCATTCATTAAAACACCCATGAATCATTTACAAACCTTCTATCACCTCTTTGTGAATACTCGACAGAAAACACACCCAGAAATAGCACACGTAAAACCATAGGGGATTTCAGAGCCAAAGGTGCCAAAACACAACCCCAGTCCTGCCAAGGCCCCTGCAGAGCCCTCGCTCTTCTGCACGACGGCCCCATGGTAGGCACAGGCAGAACCCAGAGCCCCACAGACCTGCCCCGTGTTCACCCAAGACGTGCTGGGTCTGCACATCTACACGGGACAGAGAGTGCTGGGAGCTGAGTCCCAGTCTGGTTTGCACTTTTCAGAGCATTTTTATACTGGAAATAAACAAGTGAGAAAGAAGGATTTTTCTTCCTTACACCCTTGATTATATTCTTTTCCAGCTCTTTGGCTGTAAACCAAGCCAGAGTTCCCTGGGGACCCATGGAGACAGGTGGAGCCACTGCAGCTTCCTCAGCCCTGTCCCATCTTATTCTAAGGGTTGTCCACTGATGCTGGCTGGGAGCAGGCAGGAGCTGCTTTTGATGGACCTCCCCCCCTGCCTCACACGTGGGCTTTTTAACAATGCATTTAAAAAGAAATGGCTTTGGCCATTCCAGATGCAGCTTTCTCTCCTGGTCTGAGCTTTCATTTCTTTTCTAAAAAGAGAGAAATAAAAAAAAAAAAAAAAAAGAAAAAGGGATGAGTGTTTGCTTTGCTTTTCCTGGGGTAAGAAATCAAAGATATCTCAGTGCAAGAGAAACAGGCGAAATTTGAGCGACAGTCTCTGATGCTTTCAGAGCCCTTGTGTGCTGTCTGGACCCACTTTGTCCTGGCCACAGCTCTGCTCAGCAGTGTCCCTCCCTTGTCTGCCGGGAGCTCGTCTGCTGTGTCTGCTCACCTCACCCAGGGGCCCTCACCCCTCCACCTGTACCACATCTTGAACTTAAAGACGGTTTCCATCTTGAAGAGCTCCATTTGAGATGAGAGGCAAGTAAGCCCCGCCGGTGGGAACAGCGAAAGCCTCCACACGAGTCGTGTGCTAAGCTCCGGCCCTGCCGTGCTGCTGGGCTGCACGGGCACCGCAGCCGCAGGGACTGGTAAGGGGAGATGGGGAGGAAGATAAGGGAGGCTTCACAGACTTGTGCAGAGGATTAGCACAGGAGAAACTCTTCTCTCTGTGGTCTCCTCTGGCCTCCGACCGAAGGAAACATGTCAGCCTCATTCCTACCCTCGAGCATGCATTTGGAGTGCTTTTCTCTGCTGGGAGTTGCGTGGGCCAATTAGGAGCTCTACCCCCGTGGAATGCTGCCCCTTTACATTTCTCACTTAATCGATTTGGGTGAAATCTCCTTGAAAATCCTGTTTCTTTTCTTGCTCTTTTTTTTCCCTTAATGCAGCCTGCTCTAATACCTCAACAATCCTCCTTCAGATCCCTGCGTAGCCCATTAGTGTGTTTGTACTGCAGGATTTCCTCCCTTACCCATAATGCAGGAGAAATAATTTAATGGTGTTTTTCCATTTCTGGATATTGACATAGCTGCTGCTGAAAGTGGCTCGCTCTGTTTCTGCTTGCACTTGTTCACACTTGAGCTCACACTCTTGTTATGCAGCACTTAACAGTTCCCCCCCTTCTTTGGGTGAGTACTAATTGGCTAAAATTAAGCAGAGAGAGCTGAAATATCCTTCACACCCCATACTCACAGCCCCTTCCCAACTTTTCAGCCTGCTGGTGCTTCAATTAATGCTGTTCAATGTGCTAGATGGCTCCGCACCGCCCCTGATCCCAGCTGCAGCGTTCCAGGCTCTCAGAGACACTTCAGCAGCCCTCTGTCATTTTTGATTAATATTTGCTAAATGCTGCCACTGCTTGCTGGTCTTGGAGTGAAGGGGTTTGATCCTTGGTCCCCCATTCTGGTTGATCCCGTTCAGGGCTGGGTTAGCGGCTGTATTTGAGGGTCAACCCACATCCTTCTGCCAGGCTGCTGCTTGCCTGACACCCGGTCTGAGGCACAATATGAATTTGAAGCCTCTCCTGTGACTTCCTGGCTGTTTTCAGCAGGTCCTGCACGTACTTGGGGAGCATCCAGGCTGGATGCTGAGCTGGTTTCCATGTCTGGAAAGCTCAAGGTGTCCATTCGTTTGGGGACCATACTCAGTCCCACTGTGATGGGAGAAGTGGGCCTATGGGAATCTCACCAGGCCAAGTGGAAGGTCCTGCCCCTGCGTCAGGGCCACCCCTGGTACCAGCCCAGGCTGGGGGGGGAAGGGCTGGAGAGAGCCCTGCAGAGAAGGACCTGAGGGGGCAGGTGGGGTAGAAGCTGGGCAAGAGCTGGCCCCATGCGCTGGCAGCACAGAGCCACTGGCACCCTGGGCTGCACCCCCAGCAGCGTGGGCAGCAGGGGAGGGGGGGATCCT
>JANIJG010015551.1:0-18379 GCA_024611175.1 Megaceryle torquata | reverse complement strand
GTTTATCAGCTCCCTTCAGGCACTGGAAGGTGGCTCTTGGGTCTCCCTGGAGCCTTCTCTTCTCCAGGCTGAACAGTTCCAGCTCCCTCAGCCTGTCCTGGTAGGAGAGGTGCTCCAGCCCCCTGATCACCCCTGTCCCTCCTCTGGCCCTGCTCCATCAGGTCCAGTACTACCAGCCCCTGATACTGTATTGGTTTTCTTTTCCAGCTTTCACTGTAGCACAGCAATTCAGAATCACCACCTCTCTGATCTTCCTTCGTGCGATCTCCTTCACGTTACTTGTTTTTCCTCCAGTCTGGTAGAGACAAGAGGAAACCTGATTATTGCAGGATAATGCACAGGTTCAACTTCAGGCTTAAGTGTAACACAACCTGCTCTCTGGTTTGCCTGGGCTCTGTGAATAAGGCACCAGGAGCAGCAGTGGCTGTTTTGTGTGGGGATTCTGTTCTGGACAACGCGCTTCAGCTTCTTCATGTGTTTATTACTTCCACGTACAGCCACTGGTTGTAGTAAACCCCAGAGGTGAAGGCAGTTGCCTGCAATGCACCTTCTTGGAACTACAGGATGGGTGAGCTGCAGGTGGAATTCCAAAGCTGCTTCCAAACTGCATTCTCATTTACAGAGTTATGCTTTAGAATAATGAAAAAAAAAAACCAAAACCAAAAACAAAGAAAGAAAATCTTTAAATGAATAAAGCCTCCAGAAGTTTTTCTTACTAACGGGCAGTCTTGATTTGTTTGGGTTTCTCAGCAGGATCTCACTTGGAAGGAAGGATTGTCTCCAGCAGACTTGCATCTTCTGAAAAAGCTGCGCTGCCCGATAAGCAGCTCCGAGAAGCAGGTGGCAGTGCTGTTGTGAGTACCGCTCAGGACAGCGACTCCTCCGGCGCTGGCCCCAGGTGGACACATCTACCAAAAGCTACTCTAAAACTACCTCAAGAAACCAAAGACTGCCCTTGCACTCCGGGAAGCAAGAGTGAGAAACTAAACCAGTACCATCCAGGAGATGCAGATGCTTCCCTTGGGTTGAGCAGAGACCTGCTGCTGTCTCCTCGTTCTGCTACAGTAAAAGGTTTAATGGGACCCAGTTGCTCTTCTGGAAAGAGCTTTTACCAGACCGAAGGGCTTCCTTCTGATGTATCAGATAAGCCCACTGTCTTTGGTCATGCTTCAAAATTAGGTGTGAAAGAATTTGAGGGACCACTTTTGCCTCTGGAGGGAAAACTTGAAGCAAAGCAGGGTTGGATAAAACCAACGCTGTGCAAAAGCTGCAGCTCCCAGTCCCCTGATAATTGTGTTCTGGAGACGGACGATAGGGGCTGCACTGGAGACCTTCCTGAGAGTAGATTCAAGTCAGATGTGAACAACTGCTCCCAGATGCATCAGCATTCTGAGCAGCTAGACCAGAGAGCAGCTCCTGCCTCCCCAGCCCAAAAGGAAGAGGAGCAGCAGCAGCAGCGAGTCACCGAAGCAACTGTGTGTGCCAAGAACAGCAAAGTCAGCTCGACCGGAGAGAAGGTTGTTCTCTGGACCAGGTACGTCTGGCTGAACCCTGTCCTCCATCCTTCGTGCATTTGGTGTTTGGCTTCAGCTTTCTGCTACAGAGGATCCTTTATTTTCATTTTGTATTCTCACTTTGTAACGGTTTCTGCCCCCTTGGAATATTCCTGCCTTGTTTCCTCTAACCATAGCCCATCACAGGGATGTGGTCTTAGGAGAAATACTCATTGTCGTGGTCCTATGAGAAATACTCTCTGCTCCTGGCAGTGTAATTATTGTACTACTTCAGGCTGGGAAAGTGTTATTTGGTGGTTTTCCTCCTTCAAAATGCTTCCAAACAGGCTAAATGCAGCTCTGCTTAGCGGTGGTGGTAGTGCTAATAAAGGAACCAGTCTTGCTCTGTGACTGTCGGTGGCCGTGGGGCCGAAGCGTGCCAGGGCGAGTCGCGGGCCGCTTTCGTAGCTCTTGCCCTGTTTTGCAGGGAGGCTGACAGAGTCATCCTCACCACCTGCCAGGAGAAAGGAGCCCATCTGGAAACCTTCCATGCCATCTCGCAGAAACTGGGCAACAAGACTGCTAGTGAGGTGAGGGGCTGGTGTAAAGAAGCTTGCATCTGCCACAGCAAAGTGGGAGAGGGGGTAGAAAGGAAGGAAGGGTGGAGGTTTGCTGTCACGTTTAGTCTCCCACGGTTAATTTTAATTTGATGCTGCATCAGAAAAAAAAATAATCTCAATTACAAATTAAAAACAAAACAACATAAACTCTGCTTTGGTGAAGCCCAAAATCACAGCTGCCGTGGTCCTTCCAACACTGGTAACGTGTGGCACTGCTAATCAGTGGTGCTGATGCTTTAGGCTTTGTGTTTGATACCAGGATTGTTTCAGTGACTGCTGCTCAGGTCTTCAGCCTCCTACAACACAGGGACTCCGATGGGTTTTGTCCCTTAACCTTCCCCACATCACTGGCTGGGAGTCTTCCCCCACTGCCTGATTTTTTTTACCTGCAAGTCAGCAGAACATAACTGTTCTACCAAAGAAAACAGAACAACCCCCTGCTCATTTCTCTTTCCCTATCAGAGTCTTCCGTAAAACGTAATTTGGGGGGGAGGGGAGTTCTTTTAATGTAAAAGCACAAAACACCCTAAAGTTTGCAATACAAAACTTCCATTCTGTACCACCTTGGAGGTCGTTGGTCATCGTGGATTTCCCTTCTTCCTCAGGTCTCCCACAGGTTCAGAGAACTGATGAGGCTGTTTCATACGTCCTGTGACGGGAGCTCTGAAGATGAGGAGGATGCAACTAGTACCAGTAACACAGACCAGTTGTCAGATAAAGATCTTCTGCTTTCTGAGGAAGAACCTGATGACTAAAGCTTTTCTGGCTTGCTAAGCTACGGACTGCAGCAGGAGAATTGTTTGCCAGGTTGCTGCTAGACAGGTGCTGTAGATAAAGGAAAAAAATGTTTGCACAGGTATTTAGATACCACCTCTGTTGTTCACTTTCCTGCTGCACTTCTCAGCCCCTATCAAACTAAAGGAGTGAAGGAAGGTGGTGGGGTAGTAACATCCTTTCAAACGTAACCCGGGGAGCTTCGGCAATCAAATGACACAAGTGATGCTTGCGGACGCTTGACCCTGCTCTGTGGTGAAGGTTGAGCCACCAGCCTTTGAAAAGAACATGTAAATATTGTACCATAAGATGTCTGTTTTCATGGGGAACAAACACATGATTTTTTGGGGGGGGAGGGATAAGTTTTCCTCTTGTGTACGTGGGAAAGTTACAGTCTGAATTCTGTATTTATTGCGTGATCTTATTCTAACAGGCAGAGCAAATTCACTTGGCAAAATTGTTTTAAAAACCAAAAAGAGCCAAACACAACAAAACAAAAACCATACAAGATGTCTCATAAAAAAAACAAAGGCAGCTTTCCTCTTCTCCAACACAACTGCAAGTAGCTGCACAACTTAAACCAGCCTTTGTAACAGGATTTTGCTGAAATGAAAATAGCAGTCGAGTCATCTTTAAAGCATTCCCTTTATTTTGGAAGTCATCTTGAAGATCTTCCTGCTTCCAACTACCTCTAGTAATAAAGATGAGTTAGTCTGAATCTGCTTCATCTTCGGATTCATCTGCTTCAAACCCTGTTAGGTAGCACTGGGACAGAG
The DNA here is from genome assembly GCA_024611175.1 of Megaceryle torquata. Taxonomy (NCBI): domain Eukaryota; kingdom Metazoa; phylum Chordata; class Aves; order Coraciiformes; family Cerylidae; genus Megaceryle; species Megaceryle torquata. The sequence goes on along the minus strand of JANIJG010015551.1, from coordinate 14,716 downwards.
TTCTTAGCTCCTGTAAGGCCTCCTGGAAGTCATCCTCCTCAACTCCAGCAGCAAAGAAGCTGGCCCACCGCCGTGTGTTCAGCTTCCTTAGGTCCTTGTATAAGCCGTAGAGGAGCGTGTGCAGAAGTGGTGAAGACTGCAGAGCTGCCACTACAGGGATGCTTTCAACAGCTGCAGAGAAAAAAACAACTTTGCTCAAACAGCCCAATCAAAATTTGTTTCCATCCTTTACTTCGTAAGCGGTCGCTTTCCTTGAGCAGTTGCTTAATGTTCATAATTTTTGCCCTACTATTTTTGCTCAAAAGCCTCGTGGTGTCAAAGAATTTCTCTTTGACCTCTTGGACCGTGCTGCCCACGCAGGGGCTCTTTCCAGGGCAGAGTTTAAGGGGTGCTTATTACCTGCTGAGGAGTAAGGGGGAGGTTTGTCCGTGAGGAAGCCTTGTCTGGTGAGAAGAGGAGAAAAAAACTGGGGGTACGGAGGTAGAGTGCTACACGGCTGCTCCAGCACGTGGGATGTGCTGTTAAGGAAGAAAGTGGATAAAAAGTGACCCAAAACTTACTCTGTCTTCAGTTCCCTGTTTTGGAAACCAGCCCTTACCCACCTGAACGCCCCTGGAAACACAGAGTGCAAGTAGAGCTGCAGAACCTGCTCGGCGCTCTCGCAAGCATGGAGTGGAGAAAGGGGCTGCTTCCCTCTACGGCCGCTGCAAAGGAAGCCAGGTCAGGGTTTTCCAGGGGACTTGACTGGAAATGTTGGTGACTCAGCTCCTTTTTAGCCCATTTGCTCTAAAGTCAGTGGCATAACTGGCTACATGCTTAGACTTTTTGTTGGTGGCTTGTTTCCATTCAGCTGCCACTCCCAACAAGATTGCGAGTGACTTTTGTTAAGGCCTCACTGCTCCTGAGAGTGACAGAGCCCTGAAGGGGACGGTGCAGTTGAAATGCTCATTACCTGGTGTGACTTTCTTTGCAAATTCCTCGTAGCACAACAGACTGAGCAAAACAGCAGCTGACCTTTTGCTCCCTACACGAAGACAGAAGCTTCCAGGGTACGTCCTGCTGGTAGGTGCATAAAGTATCGGGGAGCGAGGAGCCACGTAGGGCTGGAAAGGGAACAGAAGCCCCTGCAGCCACCACCTAAAAGTCAAAGAGGGGGTGACAAATCACCATCTAGAACACGCTCCCCACTATCCCGCTTCGAGATGCGAAGGAGAAAACCAGCTCTTGCCTACAGCACTAGTTCAGGAGTCTGCTGCTCTCCACATCCTTACCTTTCTCCCAGAGAAGTTGAGTGTTTCTGCAAGGTGCATCATGGAGCCCTGAGAGGAGCAGAGCCGGTAAGGAGCAGTGAGGGTATCGAGCGCTGCCGCCAGAATCGCGCTGCTGTGGTAGTTACGTGACGACTACGGAGGGAAGCGACACGGACGCGTCAACTTCCTCCCTTCCTTAACCAATTTCTATGCATTTAACTGAAGCATAAGGTAAATTGCACCTGTTTCTACAGATTGTATTGAAATTCAGGGTTTGGAAGGCAGCTCTTTGCCAAATGATCTGTTGCCAGCTGTGTTGGCAGCAGCTTAGTGCTCGGGCCAGGCTGGAGTTACATACTCCACAGATGAGACTGAATTAAGTCCATCAGTCTTTTTTTTTTTTTAATTCCAGTGCCAAAACTGAAGGCACTACAGGAAGGGAAACGCTGAAAAAAAGGAACTGTGTTACTTCTTTTAAAAGAACTCCCAAAAAAATGGGGATGGAAAGCTGACAGTTTAAGTCTGTAATAGGGAGAAAAGGGGGGGGAGGGGAAGTGTCTTCTGCCTCGCAGAACATCAGCCTGGAAACCCAGAGCTGCAGCAACCACTTTTAGAGAGGTGAGAGCTGAAAGGCAGCAGAGGGGGGTGTTATAAACAGGAAACTGCCCTGGGGTACGCACATCACAGTTTAGATAGGGAAACCCAACGGGAGGCAGGGGCCTGATTCCTAAACTCCCGCTGAGCGACAGGGGACAAAAGAGCGAGCTGTGACTGGAGAGGTGGACGATGCCCAGGGCTGTGTTCATCAGTCTGTAAATGTTCTTCTGATGATCCTGAGGGGAACCAAAACCCAGTTGTTAGAGTCTTTAAGAGGCAAGCAAGAAACCATCCGCTCCCAACCAGGCGTGTCACCAGCTCTTGGTTTTCCCCATTGTTAACTTACTCCTGTGTCTCTCATGACCGGGGTCAAGCCCCAGGTCAGGATTCCTTTGCCTGAATACTCATCACAGAGCAGCTCTGTCACCTTGGCGCCGACCCCAGCGAAGCCGTCGTGGAGGTCGCAGAGAACTTGAAACCCCTGTGTAAAATAAGGGTAGCGTCTGAGTTTCTATTTAATCTTGGAACAGAAAGTTTCTTGAAAGAAAAAGGGAGTCTGGACTAAAACCTGCAGATCATCACACTCCTCAACGTAGAAGTGCAATCGATCTTCCACCTCCTCTATGCAGCCAGGATCCTGCAGGAGACTTTCACCTTGTCCAAAGGCTTCCAGACAACCACAATCCCTACAACAATAGGCACGGAGAGGGGAATTTATTCCCTTCTTAGCTTCTCCTTGCAGGCAAAACTTAAGATCTTAATTCTGGACGCCAGAGTCTGAGCCCCAGCTCTAGGACGTACCCATCGTGCATGTACTGACGGATGACGTAGATGCTCTTGGGATGCAAGGGCACGGTGAGGTAATCGGACCAGAGCTGCGCGCTGCCGCTCGCATCAACCTCTGGGGAAGGGGTGAGTTGCAAAGGGAGGGGAGAGGGGCCTGGAATGAGAGATGGGAAAAGTGATGAGGGGGTTTTTTCTTCCCCCTCAAATACAGAAAACAAACCCCCATTTTTTATCCACTTTCTTATTTTCTGCTCTATTCTGTCAGTAAAATCTTATCCCCTGGTTTTAAATCTCCTCTCGTGCTCGTTCACGGACAAGTTGTTCAGCAGCAGCCTCTTGGCACGGGGCCTCCCCTGCCTTGCTCGAGAGCCCTGATCCCACCCCATCGGACCAGAGCCAGCAGGAGGTGACACAACCGCGTACCTGGAGCCGAAGCGCTGGGACCTCTCTTTCCGTCAGGGGCAGCGTCTCCCTGCAGAGAGCCCAGGGGCGTCGGTAACGGTGCTTTTCGCCTCGCCCCTCTGCGCGTTACCGGGCGGGAAGTTCCAGCAAACGCCCCGAGAGGAGGAGGCGGCGATACCGGCGGGGTCTGGGCCGCGCTCACCCCCGCTCCCACCCCGCCCTCACCCTCCGGCTCCCGGCGTCCCGCGGCGCGGAGCCCCCGGGCGAGTCGGGCTCCAGGTAGGTGGCCACGTCCCCGTCCCTGCAACACAAACCGGCGGCAGCTGCCGGCCGACGGCCCCGCGCCGCTCCCACCGCCGCTCCGCACTCACCAGGCCACCGGCGCCTCCGGGCTCTCTCCGCGGGGCCCCAGCGCGCCCACGCCGCCTGCAAGAGAAGCCGGTCACGGCGGGGCCGGTCACGGCGTGGCCAATCCCCCCCCCCCCCCACACACACCCCGCGGTACCTTTCAGCTCCAGCGCAACCAGGCGCGGCGTGTGCGTCTCCCGGCCGCCCGGTGCCCACCCGGCGCGGAGCAGCGCGGCCGAGCTGAGCTCGGCGGCCTCGGGGGGGCTGCGCAGCGCGGCGGCCTGCGGGACAGGGAAGGGGGAAGCGGCTCAGACCCAGCGCTCTGCGTCCCCGGACCCTCCCCATCCACCGACCCACCCCCCCACCTGCAGCCCCCACCAGTGGGCGCCCACGCAGCCCGCGTAGTGCCCCAGCTGCAGCGTCACCGCCTCGCCCGGCATCGCGCAGCGCGGCTCGCGGAGCGGCGGGGAAGGCGGAAACGCGTCACGGCGGGGCCGGAGCTGTGCCCGCCCCCCCCCCCCCCCGTCGTCATCATCATCATCATCCTCAGACAGACACCGACACCGGGAGGGAGGGAGTCGCCGACGCTCCGGCCTTTATTGCGCTAGAGGGGCCCCGCCAGGCGCTCCAGCTGCCGCGGGTTGGAGCCGCTCAGGAACCGCAGCTCCTCCTGCCCGTCCTCCGTGTGCGCTGCAAGACAGAAGGTGCGTTGGGGCCGCGGTGTCCTCCGTGGGGTGCCCCCCCCCTCAGACCCCTCGCAGGCTGGTTCCCCCCTGACCTTTCTCGTGCTGCAGCCACTTGCGGTCGAGGTAGTAGCGGTAGCAGCTCTCGAACTCCCTTGGGCTGTAGTTGGAGACCGGGATGGGGACGAAGGGGTCCAGGGCATCAAAACCCTCCTGGGGAGGCACAGCCGGGGGTGAGACCCCTGCGGGGGCCGCAGCGCCAGCATCACCCCCTCCTGCGGGGGAAGCTGCCTGGGCGCAGGGCGCAGCCCGGCCCGGATCGAGGATCTGGGGTGGAGAGAGACTAAAACCGAGCGTGGCACCGCCAACCGGGCGCGGGTCCCGAGCCAGGATTGCTGCCCGTGTCCCCACTGCGAAGGGGGCAAAGCACAGAGAGGTCCCAAACTCACCTTTCCCAGCAAGTCCTGGGGCAAATAGGCAGAGCTGGGTTTGAAGAGCGAGCCGGTCTGGCTGAGGGTTGTGACGATAGCACCTCCGTTCTAAAAGGGAGAGCAGAACCCCTGTTGGCTGCAGACGGTGTAGTGGTGAAATAGTTACAGACTGATTCTTAATGAGGGCGGCATCTCCTCCTCTGCTCTTCAATTGCAAAGTTCTATATAATGGACTTCTTGCTGTGCTTCTAACTGTGCTGGCCCTGGCCCCTCCAAGTGCTCCTGCAGCAGAGGGAGCACACGGTTGGTGTTTTCAGGGCTGGTGTTTAAACGTGGCCTTCCTACCTAGAGATGGCTGTCGAAACAACTGGAATACTTCAGAAAGGACTTTTCCATCTACTTATAAATCTGAAGACTGCCTGTTAGAGCATCCAGGGGAGTGAAAAAGAAGCAGGAGTTAACGTCCCATAGCAAACCATTCAGAAACTAGAAGTTGTTAGTTAAAAATAAATCATAACATAAAGAGTCACGGGGGTTATGAAATTTCTCTGGCTCAGGGTCAGAAACTGGAGCTTGGGATGGTAATTGAGAAAAGTGTCGTTATGCATTTGACCTCTTCTGATTCTCTCTGGGTGACGTCAGAAACACTGGTGAGATAAACCCTCCGCTGTCGGGCTGTGTTCCTACTCCCCCTCACTGAAGGAACGGTGCGGTACCTGGTTTGGCACTTTTTGCTCCTCAGCACGTGGCTTTCTTTGCTGAGAATAACACCCAGGGTGCTATACAGTGTTACACAGACTGGAACTCACCCAGTTATTCATCATCATCTTCCTCAGATTGTACACAAGCGTCAGCTCCTCTGGAGAGACCTGGAGAAGATTTGCCTGTATCACTTTTTGCCAGCAGTTTCTACTGGAGATTTAAATTCCCCTGCTCTAAATTAGACCTGAAGGATCATTTGCATCCTTTGGGTGCATTTTTTTTCCCCTTTGGTTATACCTGGAGCTGTAACATTCAGCCTTTTCTGTGTCACATGGAAACACCCAAAGCTTTCCTGCTCTAACAAGACATAGGTGCAATTTCTTCTGAGAGAACTTTCTTCAGTAAAAATTGTCTAACACTCATTAGGAATTTTGTGGGCCCCTCCAAAAAGCAAACTTCAAAATAAATGAACTTAAAAATTAACAGAACAGCCTCCCCTCCTCTCCCTTGCAGTAAGAATGCAGCAGAATCATCAGAGCAGATCGCTTCTTACGGGGCTTTTGTCTTCCTTCTTTAACGTAGTTCTTCCCCAGAGCGCGTTGACGCCGTCCACTGCCACGAGAAGTCGGAACAAGCCGAGATGAGATTGCTGCTTCACCTCCTTCAGCACGACCCCGACGGCATCGCTGGCATTTCTCACGCGAGCTAAACCCTGGAGGTAGGAAAAGGCACTTAACTCGGGATGGCTTTCTCGTTAACGTGCAACGCTGGCAACTTTGAGCGCTGCTTGCGCTTTCTAAAGGGGAGGGAAAATGAACTGCTGGCCAGCAGTCTGTTCAGCTCTTCCAAAGGAGCAATCTGCTCTAAGCTTTGAAATTCTAACTGGTGTTTCTATCCAAGCTCTCTGTACCCCTTCCTTTACAGATCTATCACGGCTTCTTGTAGCCACTTTGTATGAGAGGGAAATGCCTTCCGCTTCCTAGAGCTCATAATCGTAAGACCTTTAGAAGTAATTTGTTTTAGATGCACAATAATGGGATCTTCTAATACAAGATGAGACAAAGGCAGAACAGATTGTTATTCCTTACCTGCTCCACCACTTCACCCAATGGTCTGCCCTCCTCGGTGCTTTCTTGTTTGCCCCAGATGTATTTTCTTTGTGTTTTTATCTGCAGTGAGAGACCTACAATTAGACTGGGAAGTAGAGAGTGCAGAGGCAAAGGACAAGATTCCCAAGTTTTTTTTGACAGCATTAAAGCCTAGCACAGAATCTGGCAGAAATATTCCTCACTGGGAGCCATCCCCAGAGCAGGGACTGAAAGTGCTTTTTCTACAAAGATGGAATTGCTGGAGGGAGGGGGTTGGGGGATTGTTGGCAACAGGAGCGTGCGGGTTAACGCGCAAAGCGCGTCTTGAAAGTGAGCAGACCTAGAACTTGTGCCAAGGTGCTCGGTGACAGGAAGCACGTGCAGTTCCTGAGAGGTGGTGCTGGGGGTAGTTCTTAGCTACTAACCAAAACAACCTGCCAGGCTCCACAAACCTCTTTTAGGAAGCGCTCATTTGAGGTTTTGAAGTTTTTGAGCCAGAAGGATGCTTGTAAAGGCTGATCGAGCCGGGTTTTGTTGTAGGATGACCGCATAAGCTCCTTGCAGTTTTTCACCCAGAGATGAGCTGTAAGCAAAATAAAACAGTTGTTTGGTTTGTTGGTTTTTTTTTTTAAGTAACAATAATTGTATGAGTTGGATGGGGGGCAGGGGGTGTATCTCTCATTTGCCCTGGCCCACCCTACACCCTTCTCTTGAAGCAGCATCTTCTGGTCAGCGTGTGCATTTGGTGGGGAACAGGCAGCACTGGTGTTCTTACCATCAGGGATGTGCAGCACCAGCCAGCCTTGCCTGGCACAGTAGTGAACCACGTGACACAGCGTCATGGTCTTCCCTGTTCCTTTCTCACCATCTCCAACATGGACTGTCAAGGAAAGTCTCTGAGAAAGCACTTCAGTTTTCATCTGACTGGCATTCTTTTGCAAAAGGCATAAGGGAAACGCAGGGGGCTTAGAAGCGAGGGTGGTGTTCCGTCCTGCTTTTGTTCAGCAGCAAACCTTGCCTAACGAGTTCCTTCTCTCTCCAGACCCCCCCCCCCACTACATCACGGGTGATGGTTCCCATTCCCTTAGTTGTGCTGATAGCCCTGTTGGTAGATCTGTGCCAGAAGTCAAAGCTGGCTTAGAACAGAAATATAAAAGCTTTGTGAACTTCTCAGGCTAGCTTTGCTGACAGCAGACACGTGGCAGAACCACCTCCTGAAGACTAAACCACGGTGGTCAGCATAGGATGAAAACTTCACCCTCGTACCTGCTTGTACTTCACCTGCATTCTACCATCAGGTAAGCGATAAAAGATACAGAGCACGTATCTGACAGCTGGGTGTGCAAAGTTGGAGTTTTTCAGGTAAGTGAGAAGTTCCAGAGCTGGTTTTCTCACCATCAGGCAGGCCTCGTTGAAGGTCTTAATCTGAGAAAAGGAACAGAATATGAACAAGAAGCCAGGTGCTGGCACATTGCAGCTGCTCCGGGCACGACTCCGTCTCTGGCTGGCACCGCGCAGGGTCTGAATGCCCACTGCTCTCCCCTTCTCTACCAGGCCTGTCAGATCATCATAGAAGTTCATCAGGTTGATCAAGGGTGACTTCCCCTTAGTGAAGCCATGCTGATCAACCCCGATGACTTTCTTGTCCCTCGTGTGCCTGGAAATGGTTTCCAGGATTAGCTGTTCCATCGTGTTCCCGGAGATCGAGGCGAGTCCAACTGGCCTGTCCATGAATCAAAAGTCAAATCACCTTGATTTACTAACTCACAGCTAAGAAATCTCTTCCTGAACTCAAGAAGGGAACCCCTTCTAGCTGCCTGCAAAGCCTGATCCAGTTACTGCAGGAACAGGAATCAAGAGGCAAGGTGCTTTTGTTGGCGATACCAACAGTTCACGCAACAGCCCGTTTCACACGGTAACTGGGAAATACTTCTGCAATTCATTATGTACTTGAAGTTAGAGATGGAAAGTCTTGGATAAATTGTTGCCTCCAAGGGGATCCTCACACCCTTCTGCCACTGTTCTGGTGGACTCCTGTCTTTTAGATGTAGAAAATAACCATAAGGACTGGGAATAATTGCATTCTTGGAGCACGTCACTCTCTTATTCCAGCAGGAAAGCATCGTAGCTCCCTCATGGATCTGGGTCTTCCCACATAACCAGTCTACTCTAAGACAAAGTACCTGCTGCTGGAAGCGATAGGGCAGTCCATGTGGAAAGACAGCTTTCACCTCCTCCAGGGGAATGGTGTAGTGACGACCCTCGTGATGCTCTGTGTGCTTGGCCTGGGAAGGTAAAATGCAACTGGTAACTCTGGGGCAAGTCAGACACCTCCTTTGTGGCTACTGTGAGAATAGGACAGGGAGGGAACTCTCAATCAAAGCAAGTTCCTGCTTACTGAGAGTCCTAAGAATGAGCAGATCGAAGTAAAGGAGGAATTGTAGCATCAGGACACTACTGGCAGATGCTAAGGAAGAGTTAAAGAAAGGCTGCCCTATGCTGCAATAAAGAGATTTCTTGAGCTTATATCTGAACCATTGTTTTGGGGGCACTGGTAGCCCCCTGCTTCATCAATTTCTCTCATCTTTTATTAGCTCACTTCTGGTTACAACATCTTAACAGCAGCACGATCCCCCTTGGAGTATTCCAGTGGATTCAAACTGACCTGAAGGCTGCAACAAAATCCTGGTTTATATTTTTTTCTTTGCTGTCTCGCAGCAATAATTCATTCCTGAGGGGCCATTTGCCTTGTTCACTGGTACTGGTGGCTTAAGAACTCACAATCTGTTCTCTGGGGCAAGAATGTTGTGACAGAAGCTGTCGGTAGCATTCCTCCAGCAGACTTGCATTGTTTGGCATTTATTTATAGTGGTTACTTAAAGGTCTCCTATTTCACACTCTAAGAAGCAGTTGTTACCGACACCTGAAAATTTAATACCCCTTTCATGCTTTGCTCTACGTCCTTGGGTTTTCCCTCCATCATTCTGTTTTCTTACCATGCCAGTGCGTACAAAGCTCTTATTTATTTCCTCTTGGGTTTTGTGGCTGGGGTAATTAGCAGTTTAGAGAGACACTATATTCTGCAGCACTTCCCCTATGACTTTTAGCAACTTCTGTGCCAAGCTTTTCCTGGCTTTTTTAGCAGCTTTAAAGGTTGTACAACGTCCTGCTCTACGCTTGCTGCACTTTTCCATGGATTTAAAGTAAAAAACACCTCCCTCTTTAGTCTTGCGCATGCCAATCTCGCTTCCATTTTGGTTGAGAAGGAATTAGAATATAACAACTTCCTTGTTTTCTTTATTTTGCATAATAATGACCCAGGAAAAGTAGTTTTATTCAGAAAGAAAAAGCAGCAGTGATTATTTCTGCCAGCTTTAGGAGGTCTGGGGGCTGATCCAGCCTTTCCTTGTCATTCATTATTAGCTTTGCTGGAGACCCAGGGCTTAATTTACTGAGGCCCACGAGAGATGAGACAATCCAGGTCTGGGCTTGGTCGCTGACCTGTGCAGTCTGGCTGACAAGTGCTTTGACCAGAATTGAAAGGATGGGGGTTGGAAAACCCCGTTGTGATGAGTTCTGCTGCCCTGCCTTGGCTGCCTGCTTGCGTTCCTCACGTGAGCCGAGCAGCTCTACCTGCAGGTCTGCTGCCTGCCTGCTTTAGCCAGGAGTATTTTGCTTTCCCCTGTTCTTTGATGGGCTCTTAATGCACAACTGCTGCAGCTCTGTTGCAGACCCATGAATTCTCTAGCCCCAGGATTCTCTGTGCCTTAAGTCTCCCTCCCTTTCTCCAGGGCAGATTTTCAGTCTTTGGCACGCAACGTGCCTGGCTTCCGTCCTGCTCCCTCTCCCCTCTGAAAAGCCCATGGTAACTACACCCCTATTCCACACCTCACCGAGGAAAGGGACTCAGAGGACAGGTCAGTGCATCCTGGACCTTGGTTTAGCTGCAGGCTTCAAGGTACCCATGGGTTTGCCAAACTATTTATGGGGAAAAAAACCCAAACATTTGGTAACTTCAGCAACTGCCAGCTAAGCTGCCCGAGTTGGTAACCTGGTGTTTACTGGTCAGTAAATCTCAGCAACAGGAAGAAAATCTGAAAAACCTGTCTAGCCAAGAACTCCTCTGCTGTAAGGAGGTACTTGGAAAGAGACTGAAGAGGAAAGCTATTAAAAGAGACTTCAGTCTTTTTCCAAGCAGAGCTGTATGTCAAACTCTAGGCTGGACTCTCTAGTTTTCCTGCACGTGTTGGACGCAGACTAACAGCAGCTTGTGTTTCTGCACAGCAGTGTCATCTGTGGGCTCAAACAGAAGAGCAGTACTCCAGAGACCATTTTCATTCTCAGTTTCATCACCGATTTGCTGCCTAACCTTGGGCAAATTCCTTCACTCTTCAGCTCCTAGATGCATAAAGTGGGTCAGTATCTCGATCCTCATGTTGAGCCACTTTGAGTTTTCCTGACAGGAAGGTATCTAAAAGCCAAGTCTTATTAAAAATTTAGTTTTCATCTGGTTTTAATCCATTTTTAATGGGACTTTTAGGGTGCCCAAGGACAGGTGTAGTCAGGGTTTGCTGATGGAGCCTCTGCTGCACTAAGTGATCTGCAAGTCCAAGGAATGCTGATCTCAGAAATTTATAAGCGCTGGCGGCTGTCGCCAAACATCAGGCACACGAAGTCAGAATGCCAAAGCCGGTTGCCTGGCAACGTAAATGGAAGGCACAGGACAGTGGGGACAATCCTTGCCATCTGGACTCTTCTGTGCAATCTATAGAGACACTCACATCACGTGAGTAAGATCATCTGCATGCTGCTGTTTCCATAGAGACCCCGGTGGAATCGGTATTGAAAGACTCCAATTACAGAGGCAGCAGAAAAGCACCTCAAAGGCTTATTCCATTCATTTATTCCACTTCATTTTGTGCTTGAGACGGGAGAGTGTGAGGCTGGAATTATGATGCTGGAGAGCTGTGTTGTGCTGAGGTCATCAAGGGGTGTGGTTTTTATTCCCCTTCATAGCCAATTTGGGGAGGTTAGTCAGGGAAGAATGGCCCTGGAGGTGAAATTAATGGTGTCTGATGACAGGCTAAGCCACATTTGAGCTTCTACAATATGTAGTCTGTCTCATCTGTGCAACTATAGAGAAGAAATCAATAGCTATTCCCAAGAGCTCTCTGGCAGAGGACCAGCCCTGTCTTGGTTAAACCCAGGTGGGTGCACTGCACGGCCACAGCCTGTTTTCCTTCGGGCTGAGGATCGCGGGCTGGATGCCCATTCTTAGGCCTGTGCACTCCCTCCCCGGATGTTTACTAGAACACCACAATCCCAGTAAGCACTCCTGGCTCCAGCAACTCCCCAGGCAGGCTGCTGGAGTTCAGGCACTTGCTGTCTGACAGTAGCAATTGTGTCAGTAACTCACCGGGTCGTTCTCGCTGGTAGAGAAGACTGCTCTTGGTCCTTCTGCCCGTGGTGGGATATCCTGGCTGACCACAGAACTCAAGCAATCCCTGGCTGCCGTATGGAGGGCAAACCCATGGTCCAACTAAGGCAAAAAGGCAAACAAACTTCTCAGCAGTCAAAGATTAACAGTAAAAAAAAGATAATAAATTAATCCATGTAGTTGTTTTGTAAACTTGCTGCATGCAAGTTATGATCGTGTCAGGGTAGCACGTGACCTAGAATAGAATTCTCTGCAATTAGAATAACAATTAATCATTAGAATATAAATTCATCAGGGAAAAAAACTCCACATTTTAGAACTCCATTTCAATGCCTTCTTCTAAATCATTTCCATTCCCTTAAATCAGCTACCACCTTAAGTCCTGTTGAGAACCAAGGGCTGTACCCAAGTTAGCCCCTTCCCCATTGCTTAGGAGCAGAGGTACAGCCACGGGGCTGTTGCTGCTGGGCAGTGCCCACAGTGTTTCTGCCCACACTGGTGAACAGTAGCTAGTACCTTGAAAATTCAAGCTGTCTAGTGTGTGATCCATAATCACCTCAGTTCTTGAGGGGTTAGTGCAGTGCTGCCCACTGTTTGGTGTTTATAATTGCATTCCCTGCACTGATTTTTGTCCCGTGTCCCTGCATATGGACACTTCCATTATCATCCAGATGTGGCTGAGAAACTGAAATAACCAGCTAAGCTGATTAATTCTTTTTTTTTCTTCCATAGACAGACTGCTGAAGCATGCCTGTAAAGCCCAGCCAAAATAGCAAAGAGAGTGAGTAGCAGAAGGACAAGCATCTTATGATGTTATGGTGAAAGCAAATAGAAGCATTTGTCAGGGAACTGAATAAAAGAGTTTATACTGGAAAGAGAGGCTGGGACCAAAGCAAGCAAAACTGAAAGCCACCCTTCATATTACTGACTGGAACAGTTGCAGGCTCTGACTGTAAACAGGGCAAGTAGTTTCCTATTTTATCTGTCTGCACAGACAAGAGTAGCCAGAAACTAGAGTTCAGAAGCAGGAACAGCTGTTTCAGATCTCCACCGCATGACACAATTCTGCTGTCATCCACGTTGTCCTCAGGGGGTGTTATTTGCAAGCCACAAGGGCTGAGAAGAAAGTGTAATGTCAGATTATCCCACACCCCGTGTGAAACGCACAATGAACCCCTGAATCAGCCTTTCAGCACTCCCTCTCCTGTTAGGGAAGGAATTAAACCAGTTTGTACTCGACACTGGATACCAAACTACTGCAGGGTAAATACTAAACATTCACTTTTGTCATCACATTCTTTTCTTGTTTCCACAATGTTCTTTTCCTCCTCAAATCCAAACAATTAATTAGGAAGTCTTAACTTGGCTACGTTCAGTTTGAGAGTCCACTTAATTTAGAGCCTGGAGCAAGGCACTAAGATGCTAATTTAATGCATGAATAACTAGAGCATGCAACTATTGTCACCTGTTCACCTAGAAAACATCAGCCCCAAGTCATTCTTAGCCTGGAATGATAGTCCTCATTTCCTTGGAGCATCCCACATTCCCTCCTTCTCGAGTGAACATCTTGGGGCACTCACTTAAAATGAAAGGCAAGTTTACTAATCTGTGAGCATCCTTTCTCTGGAGCACCATACAAATCCTTGTCCCTGACCCAGGTAACAGTGGATGAACATTAAGTAAGGATTAACTTCTTGTGCTGAGTGCATTCAGTTTTTGTGTGTCCAGGCAGAGCTCAAGACCTTAGCTGAATGATACTCAGTCAAACCAGTAGCACCAGTACTGCTTTTTTCAAAGCAGCATCTCTGGAGAGCAGCAGGAGTTGGATTCTCTGTGGTACAAAAGCCAGTTTTAGTAAGTTCTGTGAAGGGAGTAGAAGGTAAGTAAGACAGGGTGCAGGTGTGAGAAGGACTTTTGTCTTGAAGTCCAGTCCTCTGTTCTTGCAGCCAAGTACACAGAATTTCTATTTTTTTCCATCAACAGAAGGCATCCCATCTTTAAATTACCACATCTTTTTCCTCAGAACATCACTTCTTTGAGCCTTAGCAGGGTACGTCCTCCTCAGAATCACCACTTAGCCTTGTAGTGCTTTGGAACTCTTCTTTCATGGATTGTAGCTTGCGCCGGGCTGTAGAAGCATCTTCTACACACCCAGAGACATGAACTCCTTCCTAACTCTCTGAAGTGCCACAACAATCAACACAAGCTCCTAGAGTAGTGCCTAAGAGACTGCTCCCAGTTATCCTGAATTTGAGAGACCCAGGGTGGCATTTTAGGAATTCCTAAATTCACACAGAAGTGCATCTGCATTTCCAGAGGCTACAGGAACACCTCCGAGCGGCCCAGAGCAGCATCGCTAACGCTTTGTATCTTCTGCCTTTATAACAGCATTTTATGTCACTTCATCCCTCCTCCTGAACAAAAGACAGGGGCTTGCTGCAGGTCCCCTTGGCTTCACGTGGAATACCAGAAGCAGGTACATGTTCCTATGTAACATGAACCTACGTAAGGTTCTCATGTTTTCACATCATCTTTTAATGCGGTTTATCCTGGTCCGGTGGAATGGATTTTATAGCAAGTTTCCATCTGCTAGAGTAGTCTTAACTCAGATCCCTGAAATGGCAGTAAACTATCACGTGGTACACGGAGATTAATCACAAAGTCATGTGCCATAAGGTGGAGCTGTTCCTACACGTTTCCACGTATCATGGTCTCTAGAAAAGATTTTCCTGTCAAGAAGGCTGCCATCATAAGTGCAGTGCTGTACAGCCAGGATCGTCTCTGGAAACAGGACAGAGCTGGTTTACAGTCCCCCTCTGCAAAGGCTGCATGTCACTGTGCACTGGAATCAGAGAACGGAGGGAGCTCTGGAGCTCAGCGGGTCCAACTCCCCTGCCAGAGCAGGGGCACCCAGAGCAGCCCACACAGGAACAGAGCCAGGCGGGGCTGGAAAGGCTCCAGAGCAGGAGACTCCACAGCCTCTCTGGGCAGC
>JANIJG010015550.1:0-15107 GCA_024611175.1 Megaceryle torquata | reverse complement strand
GTAAGAGCACACCCGGACACGCTCAGTGCGCTGCTATTGAGACACGAGCTTATTTTTGTTGGCTGGGATTCCTCTAAAAACAGAAGTAAGCCCACAACAAGGAAAGAGAGCTGCGCTTCTATTGAAAAAAAAAAAAAAAAAAGAAAAAAGGGGGGGATCAAGGCTCCGACGTGACCCGCTGCTCGCTGCCGTTTGACACCCACCAGCCCCGACGTGCGCTGGGCGAGCGCAGCCGCGCAGAGCCTCTATCGCACCGGGAATTATCACCGCTGCCTTCGCGTCCGCCGCTGCCTCTGCACGGATTTTCAGTTCGCCGGTTTTTAATCTTCCTTGGGAAGCCTTTTCTCTGCCTCTTTTGGGAATTAAGGTTTTTGTTTTTGTTTTTGTTTTTAATTTATTTTGTTTTCTTCCTGGAGAAAAGGAGGAGCACTGTGGATTGGGAAAGAGAAAGAGTTTAGCAGATTAATTTTAACCCGCCTTTCCCCTCCCACCCCCCCTCTCCCTCCCCCTATTTCTTTTTCTTTTGCCATCCAAAAGAGCTGTCAGTCGCCGTCAGGCTACACCTAGAAGTATCGACAGAGGGGGAAAAAAAGTCAAAGACACTCCTGAAAGAAGGAGACTGACACTAACTCTTCCAGCTCTGCTGGGGCGAGCGGCTTTAAGCCGCTGTATTTTTACCTTCCCCTAGAGACTTTTCCCTTTCCCTCTGACGAGAAGACAAGGGGGAGGAAAGCGAGGGGACCAGAGCTGCCCCTCCAAAATGGGAGGTCGGTTCCTGCTGACGCTTGCCCTCCTCTCCGTACTGCTGAGTCGCTGCCAGGTAAGTGCCCGCGGAGTGGGGGGCAGGAATACCTGCAGGGGTCCCGCGGGGGTGCCGGGGACTGTTGCTGCCTGTTGCAGCCGGGAGAAGCGGGGAGGGCGTCGCCGCCGCTGTTGTCCGGCGGGGCTGGAGTAGGGCCGGGGCAGCGGACTGTTCGGCGGGCTGACGGCCGCTGTCCCCGCCCCGCAGGTCGGCTGCTCCGGGGTCTTCGAGCTGAAGCTGCAGGAGTTTGTCAATAAGAAGGGGCTGCTCAGCAACCGCAACTGCTGCCGCGGAGGCGGCCCCGGCGGCGGCGGGCTGCAACAGTGCGACTGCAAGACCTTCTTCCGCGTCTGCCTCAAGCACTACCAGGCCAGCGTCTCCCCAGAGCCGCCCTGCACCTACGGCAGTGCCATCACCCCCGTGCTCGGCGCCAACTCTTTCAGCGTACCCGACGGCGCGGGCGGCGCTGACCCCGCCTTCAGCAACCCCATCCGCTTCCCCTTCGGCTTCACCTGGCCCGTAAGTGGGGAGGCAGCGTGGGAGAGGGAGAATCCCATCCCATGCCACACACCCGGGCCACCCCATCTGGGAAAGCACCTTTCCAAGGGGCCACCGATCCCCCGGGGATATCTGGGGAGGACTGATAATTCCTGGGGTCTGGGGGCACTTCCCTCTGGCCCTGCCTGCTCTCACACTCTCCCGGTGGGTTGTCTTTGCTCGTTCTTTCCCTAGGGCACCTTCTCGCTCATCATTGAGGCTCTGCATACCGACTCTCCTGATGACCTCACCACAGGTAACTGTCGTTAAACAGACCGTTCCCTGGAATAATTCTCTCTGCTGTGTGCAGTGCATTCCATCCCGTCCCTTCTCCTCTTCAGGAGATCATGGGAAGAGAGGCCAACCTGTTGGCATCCAGCCCTATCATCCTACCTCTGCAGTTCCCTTCCCATGAGAGATCATCTTCCTAACACCCCTGCCTGCTTTGGGTTCCCTAATTACACCTCCCCTCTCCATTTCCACACAGAAAACCCTGAGCGCCTCATCAGCCGCCTGGCCACCCAGAGACACTTGGCCGTGGGCGAAGAGTGGTCCCAGGATCTCCACAGCAGCGGCCGCACTGACCTCAAGTACTCCTATCGCTTTGTGTGCGATGAGCACTACTATGGAGAAGGTTGCTCTGTCTTCTGCCGCCCCCGGGATGATGCCTTTGGTCACTTCACTTGTGGAGAGCGTGGTGAGAAAGTCTGCAACCCGGGCTGGAAAGGCCAGTACTGCACTGAGCGTGAGTGTCCACCTTCTTGTCTCCCTGGGTACTGATTGCAACAGTGTCCCCTGAGATCTTAGGGGGTTGTTTCTTTGACATCAGGCCCCACAGGAGAGGGGGGAGCCAAGCTACAATAGGTGGAGGTCTGCTGTTTGTACTGGTGTGGGAGATGGGAGGTCCTCACCATTGCCACAGAAAGTTAATGCAGGTAGCCCTTTCTTAAGCTAATGATGCTCTTGCTCATTTGCTGTAGACATCATATCTGATAGCAAAATTTTCAGCAGTTGCTTGAGGATTTATTAAAATACAACAGGCCTACTTTTTATACCTACCCACCCCTTCAACTCTGATATCATCATCTACAGGGTACATGTCCTCAGGAGAGGGAGGTAGGCTTTGGCAGCATCCATATAGTAGGCCTACCCATATAGTAGGCCTGTTGGTAGGCTTGTTATGGTGTGATGTCTTGCCACCTTGTATTGAGAAAAATACTGGGAGGTCCAAGATATTCTTCATGGCCTCTAGGCTGTACATTTCTTACTTTGGGTATTCATAAACTGCCACTAACCGAGATTGTTGCATCCGGAGCCACAAGAACATTTAACCTTTTCCCCATCTCTCTCCTGTGCCATTGCCATGATCATTACTGCTAACAAAGTAGTGGGGGACATGAGTTTTAAAGTATGCCTGAGCTTGAAATTGTTGTGGAATGTGGTATGTTGATGCAGCAGGAAAAGCTGGGACAGTAAGTAGATCACTGAGAGTATAGTCAGGGCTGTCAGATTCTTGTACAAGATTACTGTCCTTTGTAGATACATAGCAGTGTACACCCAAACATGCACACAGAGCTCCTGCTGCAGCATGTGATGGCATTCTCTGTTTGTGTGTATATGTGGCTCTGAAGTACGCTGGCAGATGACGTACTGGGCGAGCGGTCCTCTCATCATCAAAGGGCCAGGCAGGGAGAAACCAGTTGCAGGCTGGAAAGCAGCCTCTCGGTTTTCTTGTAGTTTTGTTTTTCTTAAAGCCCACCTAGACTGTGGTCTCAGCTAAGCTGTTATAAAATAAGCCCAGATTGATTATTCACAGTGTTAGTGACTGATAGGATGCTTTTAGCAGTTCATGATACAGTGTTGCACAACAAACACCAGGCAGAGGGGCTCACATTTCCTTTGATAATGTTTTAAATAGGAACTACAACCTTTCCCATGATCAAAAGTGCCTAGCCCAGTTGTGTCAAGGGGTGGGGAAAGAGGAAGCATTTTGATAATGAGCTCTTTTGGGGCTGTCAGCACTTTTGGATGCCTGTACATTGCTGCTCTTTCCATAGCAAAGCAGAAGGCTGTCCATTTTTCTTGAGTTGTTACATACACTCTTCACTCTGCTTTCCCTCTCAAAACCCCCCAGCTTATAATAGTGATGCAAACCTACTAGGCAGAGGAGATGTGTTTATGTGTGCATGCAAAAAGAATGTTTTGCCGTTAGCGAGTGGAACTGCCAGCCGTAGATTGCTTCCCATCGCCTTGCCCCCAGCTCCATTCTTTCCAACTTGGAGGCGATCTGATTATCAGCACCGATTCTTTCTTTCTTTTTCTTCCCCCCCTCCCCTCCCTTCTCCTAGCATGCCATTGTCTCTGGCTGGCTTTGTTGAGTTAAAACTTTGCAGTGCCTGCTTAATGAGTTCCATAACCAGGCAAAGTAATGAGCAGAAGTCCCTTTTTTCCCTTCCCTCATCCTCCCTCCCGCTGTCCTGCTTACCTCTTTTACCAGGGCTGCATCCACCCGCCTGCCCCTTGTTGGAGTGGGGCAGGGGGGAGGGGTAAGGAGGGAGGAAGAACTTTAGACTTATTTATTTGAATAAGAAGGAAAAAAAAGTTGGGTTTTTTTTTTTTTTTTTTCAGCAAAATCACGCGCGTGCCATAGATTAGCTGTGGGCAGGGATAGGCTGCCCAGCCGCCGGCCGCCGGCCCCATTGGCTCCAGGGCTGGGGTATTGTTGCAGTGGGGCAGCTGCTGGGAGAGAATAGACAATAGAGCAGCTGTCTTGCACTGGCACCCTGCACACCAGCTGTCCACTCTTATCTGCACACACACTTTCGGGGGATATTAAGAGGTGGAGCTGTGTGCATAGAATTGGAAAAAAGGACTTCTGACCCTTACTGGGAAGGGAAGGGGGGTGAGGGGCTGTGGGGAAGGGAGCAATTGTGAGCCCTCTTTTGTCTGTGTGCAACTGTATTAAGAAGAATGCTCATCCCCGGTGATAAGTAAAGTGCCCAGTTATGGGGCAAGATCAATACTCCTGCAGACTCCAGAGATTAACTCAGCTGTGCTTAACTGCCCCGACCTAGTAAAAGGGGCTTGCTCCCCACCCACAAGGTGCTCTCAGGATCGGACTTGTAAAAAAGAGGTGTTCGACCCTGGTGCTGATGTCTCTCCCTGCTTGGTTTGTTTACAGCGATTTGTTTGCCTGGATGTGATGAGCAGCATGGCTTTTGCGACAAACCTGGGGAATGCAAGTAAGTTTTCCATTCCTCCTGCCCCCTTCTTTGTCTTTAACATTGATGCTCTGGTGTTAAGTAAGCCATTGCTGATTCAAAGGGTTGGTTTAAATGCCTTTCTTCATATTAGATGGTAATTTGAGAAATCCAGGTGATGCCAGATCAAAGTATTAATCTACAAGTCAAACATCAATGCCATTAATATTAACCTAATGAGTTTACAGTGCTATGTGTAAGGTTTAGCTGTTTGTTATTAGAGTAAACAAATTAACTACCTGGAACCATGGCTCTATCTAAGGAAGTGGAAGAAATAGCTGGGGCCAATGAAAGCTGATGCTACAGATGGACTCGGTGACTCTCACATGAAGGATCACTGAGGGCTTTTAGGAAACTTGATCCCTGGCATCAATGTGTTTGCAGAGTTTGCGCTAGTTTCCAACTGTGAGAAGTCTAAATCTGACAAGACTTTGTTGTTGGGTTTTTTTTCAGATGCAGAGTTGGTTGGCAGGGGCGATATTGTGATGAGTGCATCCGATACCCAGGCTGCCTTCATGGTACCTGTCAGCAGCCGTGGCAGTGCAACTGCCAGGAAGGCTGGGGTGGCCTTTTCTGCAACCAGGGTGAGTTCTTAGTCCTTGCCTAAGAGTCTGTTTTAAAATGAAGAAAGCAAGTGGCTATTTCCAGCTCATCTACTCTGTGCTAGCCTTGCAAAGTATCTTGACTTCCCTCTCTTTTACAGACCTGAACTACTGTACCCACCACAGGCCCTGCAAGAATGGTGCCACATGCACCAACACTGGTCAGGGGAGCTACACTTGTTCTTGCCGACCTGGTTACACAGGCTCCAATTGTGAGATTGAAATCAATGAATGTGATACCAATCCTTGCAAGAATGGTGGAAGCTGCACTGTAAGTTTGAGTAGCTTGTGCTATCTGAAACCCCAAGGGAGGAGTTAATGTCAGTTTTACTGATTTTTTTTTAAATTTTTTTTTTTCCTTTTTGGATTTCAAAGGAACTTCAGATAAATATTTTGACCATTTCCCAATTTCTTCCCCCAGGACCTCGAGAATAGCTATTCCTGTACCTGTCCTCCAGGCTTCTACGGTAAAAACTGTGAGCTGAGTGCAATGACTTGTGCTGATGGACCATGCTTCAATGGTGGGAGATGCACTGACAACCCTGATGGTGGATACAGCTGCCGCTGCCCACTGGGTTATTCTGGATTCAACTGTGAAAAGAAAATTGATTACTGCAGTTCCAGCCCTTGTGCTAATGGTAAGAATAAACAGGCTACAGTGACCCTCTAAAAGGAGAGCATCCAGTTACTTTGGCTTCTTCTCTGGAGTACTTAACAAGGTCTACTGATCAGTCATGGTCCATGTCATGTAAATAGTTGACTTGGTGGAGGAACTGCACTTAAAAAGTAATTGTGTGGTTTGGGCCACTGCTTCAGATCACATTTTCTCAAGGGGTGACTGTGACCAGGTAACTTGACCTGAGGCTTGATGAATAAAAATGTGGAGGATTATACTTGCCAAAGACTCTTTGGGGTCTGTGGATGCAAAATGCCATACAAATACTAAATATTTTAATTTGTAATCTGGTAACAGTAATCTTCCTGGTTTGATTAAATGAGTGATGACTTTCTTTACTGCAGTTTTCCTCATTCATTGCCACTCAAACTCTGTAGTGTGAGTTTGTGCTGTTAACCTGATCTGGACTAACTTTATTGTCCAAGCTGAGTGAAATGTTAAAAAGGGAGTAGGACAGAATAAAAAATAGATCTGATTAACAAATAACTTAAAAAAACCCCCGCATTTTTTTAATGGTGGATCAGACTTGGCAAAGGTTGAGCTAACCACTCAAAAAGTAAGCTTTTCTCAGCTGCCAATTGTCATGGTCACCTTGAGAGCATCAGGTGGGATGCTGTTAGCTCTATCTGCCCATCACTCAATGCTTGTCCCCTTTGATGTCTTGCAGGAGCCCAGTGTGTCGATCTGGGGAACTCCTACATATGCCAGTGCCAGGCTGGTTTCACTGGGAGACACTGTGATGATAACGTGGATGACTGTGCCTCCTTTCCCTGCGTCAATGGAGGGACCTGCCAGGATGGTGTCAATGACTATTCTTGCACCTGCCCCCCGGGATACAACGGGAAGAACTGCAGCACCCCAGTGAGCAGATGTGAACACAACCCCTGCCACAACGGGGCCACCTGCCATGAAAGAAACAACCGCTACGTCTGTGAGTGTGCCCGGGGGTATGGCGGACTCAACTGCCAATTTTTGCTCCCTGAGCCGCCTCAGGGACCAGTTATTGTTGACTTCACTGAGAAGTATACGGAAGGCCAGAACTCTCAGTTTCCCTGGATCGCCGTCTGCGCTGGGATTATTCTGGTCATCATGATGCTGCTGGGGTGTGCTGCTGTGGTTGTCTGCGTCAGGCTTAGAGTGCAGAAGAGGCACCACCAGCCTGATGCCTGCAGGAGTGAGACTGAGACCATGAACAACCTGGCAAACTGCCAGCGTGAGAAGGACATTTCTATAAGTGTCATTGGTGCTACTCAGATTAAAAACACAAATAAGAAAGTAGACTTTCACAGTGATAACTCTGATAAAAATGGCTACAAAGTCAGATACCCATCAGTGGATTACAATTTGGTGCATGAACTCAAGAATGAGGACTCTGTTAAAGAGGAGCACAGCAAATGTGAAGCCAAGTGTGAAACTTATGATTCAGAGGCAGAGGAGAAAAGTGCAGTACAACTAAAAAGGTATCTCACATCTGAGCATGGGGGGCAGCTTGTCTCTGAAGGGGGTGTGTGTCTCATAGGTAGTGTTAAGCAACAGCCATCTGACCTGTGTTGTTTCTCTTTGTCTTCAGTAGTGATACTTCTGAAAGAAAACGACCAGATTCAGTATATTCCACTTCGAAGGACACAAAGTACCAGTCGGTGTATGTCATATCAGAAGAGAAAGACGAGTGCATCATAGCAACTGAGGTTAGTATACTGCCTGGCAGTTGGAATAGCAGAAAACATTCTTGGTGCACAGTCCTCATCTAACACCCATCAGGGTGGCTAAGCTCTTTTCCATGGTGCCACAGTGGTTTGTACTTGTTTAAACCCATCCAGCTTGAGTATGTTATACCATGGATGTTGTAAAGACAAGCTCAGTGATTTGCTGCTGTAGATGTTATGGCTACAACGACTTTTGCAGACAAGGGCAAAGTGATGGTTTTGGTCTGCTGTCCTACCCTTAATGTGCTTCATGAAGAGTCCATTCTTGCCCAGTATAAAGACAGCGTCCTGACCTGCAGCCTCACAGCCCTCTTCTTACTTTCTATTAACCTCTCCTGATCTCTGCTTATGTTTTCTCTCACCAGGTGTAAATCAGAGGTGATATGGCAAGGTGGTTGTTCAGAACAATTTCAGAGGAGACATGTCCCGATGAATGCTGCTGAAAGAGGAATGGGTGATAGATTCCTTCACTGACTGCTGCTGAGAAACTAAATTCAGGCTTGAGCTGGTTCTCTACTGAAGTTAGCAAAGTGACTGCAAAATAAAGAAACAAGATGGACACCAGGCAAGGGTCTGTGTTCGAGGATTACTGTTGCACTGCCTTTTATGAATTTTATCATTGCACTATGGTCAGTTGCTTTTCTATATATATTTAAATGAATGGACTTAATTACTACATAAGAAACATGCACTGCCTGAAGTGTATATTTTCGATTCTTATGAGCCAGTCTTTTCTTGAACTAGAGACACAAACACTGCCTTTATTGTCTTTTTTGATACTAAAATGTGTTTTAACTAGGTGATAAAAAGTGTGTTATTTTTTGAATCTGTAAAAATATTTTCATGATAATTGTAAAGCTTGAGTATTTTGTGATGTTCATTTTTTTATAATTTAAATTTTTTGGTAAATATGTACAAAGGCACTTCGGGTCTATGTGACTATATTTTTTTGTATATAAATGTATTTATGGAATATTGTGCAAATGTTATTTGAGGTTTTTTTACTGTTTTGTTAATGAAGAAATTCATTTTTAAAATATTTTTCCAAAATAAATATTATTAATGATAACCAGAGTGCTGTGTTTATTCCATAACCAATGTTGAACTGACTGAACCTTGCAGCCAGGTGTGTGACAGACTTCTGTGGACTCATGGGTGGATGGGGTAGGACTGAGACCTATCACAAAGATTGGGGAACAACTTGTTCTGCATCAACCCCTCCTCCTTTCCCTCCTAACCTTCTGTACTGTTGACCCCATGGTTGTGCTCACTCTTACCCCAAAGGCAAATGTCTATCAAAATCTTGAGTAATGTTTGCTCAGTCATGTTGGGCTGTTTTTACATATAAACATACAGCTTAACTTCCTAAGGAAGAGCAAGGTAAATACACTCTGTTGCCATCCAGACTGAGCTCTTCATTTCTCACAACCTCAAACACTTGCCTGAAATCCAGGGGAGTCTGAGACACTCGGGGCATACCAGTAGGGGCCTCCAGCTCAGGTCCTTGATAGGCAGTATGGCATGTGAACTCCCCAAGTCTCACTCATTGGAGGGTGGCGCTTCCCTCTCCAGGAAAGAGTGACACTGAATTAACTGGTGGCCAACTCTCCTGGCTATGTTACCTGTCTGAAGTATTAGTTGCATCTTTCGTTTCAACTCTGCCCCTGGTGCTTGCTGCCTTAATTTTGGAGCAGGGTGTGATCCCATCCTGTGGCTTGGCCCCAAACACTCAGGCAATTTCCCCAACTTATTTTGCCCTAACTAGCTCTTCTTCAGGTTGTGCTGTGTGTTAATTAGCAGATGCCCTTCAGAAACAGATGAAATATTCTGCCACTTTTGGGAAGAAAACAAAAATCTAGGAAATAATTTCCTTTTTGACCCATTAAAGGTGAACCCAGACCATTGTGGGCTACTTCTGATAGCTTCAGGGAGCCAATGAACATCCTCTGTTCTCATTCCCTTCAGGGGAGGGGAATAGCTCATATAATCAAGCAATTACTGCAGTTGGTGATCTTTAACTGTAGAGTATATGTATGCTCACCTTGTTTTAGTCTGTGTAAGTACATGACTCACTGGAACTGTCCTTTGGTATGAGATCAGTGTAAAACTCACAGTGACTGTAGGGGCTTGCCTGTCTATAAGGCCTTCTTGCTAAGCCAAACCTTAGGCAAGATCTACCGACTCGCTTCTCATGAAGTGACCTGACAGTCATACTCTTTGTCCCAAAGTGTCTTTTTAGGGAAAGTTTTCATGAGGAGACTGACATTAGGTATTAAACACCAGCCTGTCAGTGATGGTCTGAGCAGCATTTGCAATCTGAGCAGTAACATAACAACCTGCCAATAACCAGTCAATGCATCATATATTAAATGAGGCATGATGGTGTGTATAGCAGCAGGTGTTCAGAGCAACATAATCTCACAGATTGGACAAACAAGTGAGCCTTGGTAAGTTTTGCTGATTTACTCTTCAACCTTGCACAAATCACTTTATCTCCGTTTCCTTCTCTTTCCAAGCTTTTTGGGGAAGGCTTGTCTCTTGTGATGTACTGCAACTTGCACAGTCAGTGCCATGGTCTCAGCTGAGCCCTCTTAATGCTGCTTTTGTAGAAATAGCAGTAATGAAGAGAAGGTCATTGAGAGCTGAGTGCTTCTATAACGTCAAGTCTTTACTGCTACAGAAAGTACTACTTTAATATGTTGTTGGGTAAAGGTCTGGAAAAGCAAACATACTTCTTTTGTAAAGAGGCACTGCATTGACATCTACCTAACTTTGTTTAAAAATAAAACAGCTTCAGAAAGCTCAGTTTGTCTAAGTGTGCTAATTACCAGAAGTGCTGAGCTTGGTGAGTGAAAGAAAATGTGCTGTGAGCAAAGAGAAGGGCACAGTCTTGTCCTTCTAAAGCACCTTCTGAAATTATAACTATACAGATTAACCCAATGGCTTCTTCCATTTCTGTCTTGAGCAGAGTTGGAGCTACAGCCACAAGCAGGATTTATTTCTTGTGCAGGCTTACTAAGTCCCTCAAACCTAAGTGTATGCATATACAGGGTCTCTTGGTGACCAGAATAGGTTGAGACATGCAATGTAGAGCACTGGATCCATGTTCCTCACCTTTAGTACCTGGGCCTTTATGGAGAAAGAAAATGATAATTTGGGCAGAGGGTGGAAATTGTTCCTGTGCTTGCATGAGAGAGAGTGGGTGGCACATGCAGGTGGTGCACACCATGGGCAAGGGGTAGTGAAGGTGCCTGCCTGCCTTGGCCTTGCCAGGGCAGCCCTCGCTGGAGGACGGGAGCTCTCCTGCCAAAAAGCGGCAGGAACCTCCCTGTCAGCAGGATCTCCAAAAGGCCTCCTCGTTCTAAAATGAGAGGAGAGCTTGCCTGGGGAGGCCGTTTAGCTGGGACAGCTGAGAATTCAGGGCCTGGTCCAAAGCCCATTAAAATTAATGGAAAGGCTCCAACGAGCTGCAGGGACACATGGCACCATGCCCCTCCTGACACAGCACATCTCCAGCTCTCCCCAGGGAAGCTGCACGTACCAATGCAGCTCATGTCCCTCACCGTGGGGGATATGAAAGTCCATGGCTGATGTAGTCAGGTCTGACCCCAGGTGGCTTGTCCCCCTGGTGCCAGCCCATGAGCTGTGCCAGGACCTTGAGGGCCTGAGGTCACTCAGACCATCTCACTGCGGCACCATCCCTTCATGCCTCACCTCAATCTGCAACATCTTCTCCTCCCCACCTTGCAGTATCCAGGAAGAGCTTGGCCTCATTAGGTGCCAGGTCTCAACAGGGTGTCTGGAGAGGGCACCCCTCAACCCATGCTTCTGCCTGCAAACCTGTTTCCCTGTGGCAACTGGTATTTGCAGGGTTGGCATGGACAGGACATGTCAGGAACTTAGAGGCACTGAAACAGCAGGAGAGTTTAGCTGCAGGGAGAAATTAGTTGCCCTGTTTGTGGAAGGGGACATTTTAAGTGAGGTGTGTCACAGCTTTCAAAATGTAGGAAGCTTTGTGTTCATTCAGGATGTCTTAGGTTTAATTGCAAGATATGGGTTTATAAATTGTTTTAAATTGATATTTGTGCTTACTTTTTACACAGTGCAGGAGGACAGCTTAGGTGTCAGGAAACCTGGGTACTATTCCTGGCTCCACCACAGACCTGATGTGTAACCTTGGGAGAGGAAGGATGGTCTTGTGGTCAAGGCACTGCAGAGACACTCAGGAGGGCCCCCTTCTATTTACAGTGCTCCCTCCAGACTTCCTGTGCAACCTTGGACCTGTGTCACTTAATCTTTCCAGGACCTTAGGAAAATGGGGGCCTCCTGGTTGTGCTAACAAGGAGAAGGTCATTTGTGCTTGTGAGAGGATACTGCAGTAGTGGGGAATGTTAAAATACCCTCCAAGGTGAGTAGGGCTATTTCCTATCTCTGCATGTCAGATTGCTTGTCCTGTGAGGTGGCGAGCTATTTTTGCAAAGTACTTTCAGAAGCTTGCATGGAATAAAGACCTCTATCACAATTGAAACATCCATCATCTCAGGGAGGATATGCAAACCCTGCGCTGGCAGCAAGGAGACAAACTGTCAGGGGGAGGGAGGCAGCTGCAGTGGTGTAAATGTGTACACAGTATGTGCAAGGGGGGACGTGATGCAGCTGCGTGCCCACAGCCCAGAAAGGATGCCACACACAGCAGTGCTTATGTGGAAGGCCACAGTGCCATCAGCCTCTTCTCAGAGATCAGCACCTGCAGTCAGGGGCTGTAGCTGTCTCTCTGCTGTAGCAGACTCTTCCAGCAAAACCATTTTGTGGGTAGAGATACAGATTAAAATCGGTTTGGGACTATGAGGGATGAGGAGGAAAGCTGCAGAAAAGATAGAGATGGGAATTCTTCATGGATATACACTGGGAAACCTTCTTGTTGTTATGACCTAATATCCAAACTCATGTATTTAAAAGAAAATTACCTGAGAACTACTTCTAGGCCAAATCCCAAATGGAGTAGCAATCTGTCAAAATGCCTGACATCTACTTGTGTCAGATAAATGGAGAGCCTCTCCATTCCATTCCCTCCTAGGGAGCCACTTTTTTTTACCTCTCTGTTAAGACCTGTCTTTCTGCCTGTGTTGCTGCTACCTACTATGCAAGTCAGAGAGATCAAGAGCCTAGCCAGAAAAGAACCAATGTATGACATGAGGCAGATTTTCAGATGAAGCTTGGGGTCTACTGTTGTGTAAATATGATGGTCAATCCTGATGCTTGCAGTGAGGCAAAGGTGGACATCAGACCCACTGCTGTCTGGGGGCTGCTGCCTGGTCAGCGGGGCAGGGAGTCTGGGGAGATTGGGCTGGAGGTCACAACATCCTCGTGACAGGTTAGCTTTTTTTCTTAGGAAGAAACATACCTGGTTATTTTCTCTTGCTACTGAAGACTCATCTCCTGCACCAATAAATTAAACACTGCTGGGATTGCTTTCTGGCCCTGCAGCCAGTTGGTATGGATTGGTCTGCATCCCTAGTGTTAAACTGCCCTACTCTCCCAAACCATCTGCTCACACCCACATTGCCTTTGGGGATGATTCCTAGGAACAGCCTGGAACACTGCTAACTGCAGGGGCAAAAGAATGGCAGGGACCACTGCAGCAATGCAACAATACAGGTTATTGTCTTCCAGAGACCAGGAGCTGCTTAATTTCCTAGCACAGGTGTAACCAGAGCATCTTAGCTAGTGCCACATTCAGAAATGCCTTGCTCCTTGGCATGGACGAGGAATGCTGTGTGACAGCTGTGGGGGTAACTGTGAGGGTCAGTGCAGATTCATGTCACCTGCTAGGGGCAACTAAATAAACTGACACTGCTTACTTTAAAGCTTCCTTTATGCATTGGTTGTATATGACCAGTATGTATATGACCATGACTTTTTTTCATGGTATAAAACTACACTAGCTGGACAGCCAGTGTGGATGCCACTACATTGAATGTAAAGTCCTGTCATCAGTGCAGATCTAAATCATGCTGGTAAAATCAACTTTATTCCACTGTTCTCTCCATAGCATGGCTGTGCAGCTATAAAGACACAGGTATAAATCAGAAAACACATGGCTGTTCCGACAAGGCTTGACCACTTACAGATGAGTGAGCTCAGGACTGCCAGTTAGCCTTTGTATCTCCACAGGGTCATTTCCCAAGGTGCTGAAGGATAAGCAGGAAAAAGGATTAGGGCATGGGTGTCTTGTATTCTTTTTTTTTGTAGCATGAAACTGGAACTTGGTGAGGACAGCACTTTCTGTGGGAAAGGACAGAGCAGATAGACAACTCTGACCAGCCCTACATGTGAGGAAGATGTGCTGCAGAGCCATTTCTGCACCCAGCTGCCACCACTGCCAGAATGTTCATGCTGGAGGCAGTTTGTGATAATTTCTAATCAGAATTATTATCTAGCATAAAATTATGGTTTTCCACAACACTTCAAAGTCAGTAATTTTATGAAGGAGATTTTCAGTGGGGAAACTAGTTTTCAGCTATGGTAAACTGAAATACCCTCTTGAAAAGCTCTTATGAGTTTCACTTTCTTCGTGAAGCAAGATAGCAGAATAACAAGTAAGTGCTTCCCGGCATACAGCACATTAGCTGAAAGCTTCCTTTCTTTTTTCTTTTTTTTCCTTTTCCCCCCCCCCCCCCAAAATATATTTGATCCAGGAATTTTATCACATTACAAAGTTGCATATTTTACATTTGGTTTTGCTTTATAATGTGAACATCTTTTGAGATAAGTTCTCCCTCTCATTCCATTTTCTGTCTTCTAGTAGTACTTCAGTGGCCTGAGGAAGACTGTGCTTAACACAAGCAAATTGCAGGATTTGGCCATATGTCAGAAAATACCCGCACAAGACAAAAATCGTATCTTCAAGAACATCTAATTACATGAGGCACAAAACATTATGTGATTTAAACTCCTAGCACAGAAGGCTAATATTTTACCATTAATACAAATAAGTCTCTTCAGAACATTTACAGCTGGCATAGAATCAAAATACCTCATCAACATTTAAAATAAAAATTTTATGCAGGAGAATCAGGCCTCCAACACTTCAATCTACTTCCTGCATCCAAGATAATTTGGCTATTAGTTCTGTGCTTTCTTTTTCAAGGCACTAAGAGATTTTTCTTTATGAGGTTTTCCATATATGCAAATGTGGGTGTTTACAAAGGCCACCTGTCTGAAAAATGTAAGCCCCTGCTTCAGTCTGGTTTTACCTTGATTTGAATCAAAGGGCCCGTGGAATTCTCCATTGCCCCTCAGTGGTGATGGTTCGGCACAGCTGCTGCTGCGGTTGTCATTGGTGAAAGTCAAATGCCAACACTCGCTCAAAGCAAACGGAATTGTTCAGAGCAAAAAAACTATCGTGGAACAATTACATATGGTGCTTGTCATAGCCTGTATCTTAATTTTCCTTTCCTTTCCTTTCCTTTCCTTTCCTTTCCTTTCCTTTCCTTTCCTTTCCTTTCCTTTCCTTTCCTTTCC
>JANIJG010015545.1:0-35478 GCA_024611175.1 Megaceryle torquata | reverse complement strand
ACTCCACCACCTCCCTGGGCAGTCCATTCCAGTGTCTAATCACCCTTTCTGTGAGGAAGTGCTTCCTAATATCCAACATAAACCTCCTCTAGTGCAGCTTCAGGCCATGCTCTCTCGTCCTGTCACTAGTTGCCTGGGAGAAGAACCCGACCCCCACCTGACTACAACTTCCTTTGAGGTAGTTGTAGAGAGTGATGAGGTCCCTCCTGAGTCTCCTCCGAGCTGAACAACCCCAGCTCCCTCAACCTCTCCTCAGAAGACTTTCGGTCCAGTCCCTTCACCAGCCTCGTCGCTCTCCTCTGGACCCACTCCAGCACCTCAATATCCTTCTTGAAGTGAGGGGCCCTTCCAATATGCTACTTTTAGTCATGAAAAGGTTCTCTTTCACTGAAATGACATCTGTATTCACGTAATGCTGCAATCAGGGAGAGAAAATGCATATGTTACACTTTGACTTCCATGCTCAGGCAGTTGACAAGCAGAGCTCTCTTTCTGACCTCTGAGAGCATATCTCCCTAATAGAAAGAACACAAAACTGGTCTCAAAACACACAATGACAGAAACTCAGGAGGCAGTAGGAAACTGAAGAACTGGTTTTAGCTATTATGAAGTCATTATTCCTGTCTTGCACTGCTGAAACTGCAGTTCTGGGACCACATCTCTTCAAGTTTTTGATAGATTTGTGGACAAATAGCTCACTCATACTATCATGGCATTTTCACACCCAGATAAAAACAAGAAGCTTGGGCAAATAGAATATTCAATTTAATGGCTACAGATGCTTTGTTTACAGTCAAAACTATGTAGTACTGCTTCTTCATAAAACCAAATTTATCCTCTTTTAATAAATGATCAAACTATTAACCTCTCAATTATGGCTATTCTCTAACTCAAAGGAATGCTTTTTCCATTTCAGACAGGTGTATCACCACAGAAAGTGTGAAGTAACACAAAAGTTACAGAGAAGCAGCATGGAACAGTTCCATCTATACCAATGTGGGAGAGTCCCCCTAAGAAGCATACTGGAAGAATAATCTTTGAGGTTTTTTCTTAATGATCTTGAGTACCAAGTTGTTCTATTCAGCAAATGGGTACCTGCCATAAACAGGTACAATGCAACAGGCATTTGACTCTTAGCAAGTATTTTGCTTATGCTCATTTTCTGGAGATAATAAAGCATGTAAATTTAGATATGAATATTAGCTGAGTCGCATTGGCACTGGACAGATTAAAAGCAGAGCTCTACCAGAGTTTTCATGCCATTCCCTGACGTTATCTTTCATTTTGAGTTCTATCTCTCCCGACTTCATGGAAAACTGACTGTATTTAGTACACAGAAATTTGCAGAAGAATGCCCTAAGAATACACACAGTGTATTTTTACCCTATCCATATGATAACCTGTATACTTTTTGAAGCTTGGAGTTTCACGACGGCATCCCAATTATAACAGTGTTTGCCAGCAGCTAAATATGACATTTTTTGAGTGACACATGTTTGACAGTTGCTTTATGCACACATTTGCTTTCAGTGAGAGAAATTCCTAGATCAGGCACAATTGCATTAACTCAGAGAATACAGCCAAGGACAAACCTACCTCGCTGTGCTTCACAGCTGCCTGTTGAACTGCAGCACTGTGCAGTTAGGGATGCGTGTTCCCAATGCTTGCAAAACAGCTTTGAGCAACATGGTCTAAGCATTTGCCCACCATCTCTGCCAACGTGACTTTGCATGTGAAATGACCACAGAAATATCTGAAAAGATTCTTTTCTCAGCAGCTTGTTCATAACCTTAGATGAATCTGAAAATTCCTCCTTAGTCCCAGCTTCACATTATGCCTCTCAAAAATAAATAGTAATGAAGGAAAAGATAGAGACATGCCATGTATGCTCATCCTGTGTTTGTTCTGGGTTTCCCTCCAGGTCCTCTTCTTCCTGTCCTCTCTCATCCCCTCCTCGTGCTCTTTGAAAGTACATGACTGGAAAGGTCAAATGTTATCTATTTAGTTTGTCGAAGGCTGCTTAAAAAGTTTTTATTTTCCCAAAGCTCTGTAAAAATTCATCCCTTTTCACTTTTCCTATTATTTCTTGTGAAATTCAGACAACACTCAGGAAAGGGGAAAAATACACTGCCTGAAGATAAAAGTATGCTACCAGTGTTTCTTGCTCCATGGAAAGGCAATATTCCTCAGCATGCTGGAAAACATCCAAACTAATAACTGTAATTAATAGTTAAAGTAATCACAACCCCTGCAACTGCAGCATGTGACCCCTCATAAGTGTGAATATATTTTCCTTCTGGCACCCACCAGGAGAAAGAAATATTATCTCACTTGCATAGGAAGCTAAGAGAGGTTGAGCTGCTTGACTAGAGTCCCTGACAATACCCATGACAGCCCTGTGGATCTCCTGTTGGCCTTGGGGTCTGCTGGGCCATGGCACCCCATGACAGCCTGTCAGGCAAGGAGCAGAGGCCTCCATTCTGCAGGGAATGGCCAATGACCAGCAGCAGCTCCTGGTGGACTGGGCTGGATTGGTAGGAGAAGGCCTACAGTGAACCCACAGAGGCAGCAGGTGACACTGTCCCTAGTCAGAGAGGGGAGGGCAGGGCAGGGCACAGGCAGGCTGCCTACCAGGCCTCCCTGGGGGCCACCATCCACCCTTATGCTGCAGGGCACAGCTTAGGCCCTGGCTCCCCTTACAGTGTCCCTGGTGCCCCCCAGTGACCCAGTGGGATGTAAACCCTGATGTTAGACCAAGCAGGTGGATTACGAGCACACAAGATAGTGAAGATTAAAAGAAAATTACTTCACCATTTTAACTCCAGACAGCAGCCCATTTCATGGCCTGACAAAGCAGGAGGCATTTTATTCCCACTGCCACAGGATGAGGGTAGTTGTGGAAAACAGCCTCAGGCAGGGAATCTGAAGGACAGGAGAAATTCAACAAGAAAGCAAACTATTAATTTAAAACAGTTACAATGTCTGTGAAATTATGCTTTATCCTATTCTGAGATTCTGTGATCCTTCTCAATTAACTGAAAAACACTCACTCCAGACCAAGTTCAACCATATAAACACAAGGACACACAGGGTTCAGTTCTGTAAATATAAGAAAAACAAGTTTGCTACTGCTTCCAATTAAGACACTGTGAGCAAGTCAAGGGGTAAGAAGCCAAACAGAGCAGTAGTTGGTGCCCAGTCCTATGCTCAGCACTCTCATCAGGCAAAACAAAATGCAGTTACATGGGATGTAATTAAATGAGACACTGCTTCGACCTGGTTTTTGTAAACTTTATACTTAAAAAGAAAAAAAGGAGGTGTCACTTATGTAGCTTGCTGACCTTTGTATGTGATCTGTTTATGCCATGTCTGTACTTTCTTGTCCTTCCTTGACTTTCCTCCCTCTATCACAATGAAATTGTTTTGTTCATTTATTTATTTACTTTCATCTATTTTGAAGATTTTTTTTTCCCAGAAATAAACACACTGAAAATTGTAGTTACAAACATCTAATGTGAAAGTTAGAGTACTGTAAGGCTTTGCCTCCATTCATATCTATATACATAAATTGATATATTAATATCAATAAACTACTTAGAAAAAACCATGGCTTGATTCCTATTTTTAAAAAATGCACGTCCTGAACTAACACTGATGATTAATTAGAGTGGATACAGATCTACATTGTTGAAGTAATCTGTTCATCTACATCATAATAAATCAACTTGTAGATGTTGGTCTACATACTGTTATACATTATGCGGACTGTGACAAGAGTCTGCAGTCTTGTAATGAAGTTCATGTTGGATTTATTGAAAGTTTTACATCTTTCATTCCATAGGGCAAAAAAAGGCTTTTTTGGTGATGTATGTATTTTGCTGTAAGAAGAGCCTCCTATTTCTGCATGCAGGCTCAAAGTCATCAGCAATCCACAGAGGCAGCAATGCAGCAAACACAAAGCACTTTGCCATTCTTAAAACAAATTATTCCTAGGTACAGGAAACACAAGATTAATTGTTCACACTCTTATCTAATTTTATGACAACACAAATTACCTCTGTGCTTTTTCTGACTATATATTGTGGGAAGATACTGCAATACTGAGAATACCTTCCTGGGAAGCTGCAGATTCAACTTTGTGCTATCCTGATAAAAAAGGACATCTGCTATAAGGACCTGGAACAGCTTCTTCATTTTCCAGCCTGCAATCTTCCCAGCTCTTCTGTACTGTATCCACATAAAAGTAAACTGCTGGGGCATTCTTGAGGTAGGGTAGTTTCCTTTAAGAAAAATACCATTTCAGTCTATGGTAACTTCAAATTTGCCATCTCTAAGCACTTTACTGGAGTTACAGCTGTGGAACCTGCTCCTCTGGAATCATTTCATACACCTACACTTGTGTCAAAAGAAAAGGGCCTAATACTATTTGCTTCAAACTTGGCATAAGCCTTGCTGAGAGAGTAATCTCTGAACAGAGTTGTGCTTGCAGTCTCTATCCTGTTTGGAAAACTTCAAATGAATAAAAACATATGAAATGAGAGGTTTTGATAAAATCTATAACCAGAGAGACATCTTTAATAACCTGTTTTGGCTCCTAAGGTGCCTCTGGAGAGTTAGTTTAGACCAAGACCTTAGGAAATACAAGGAAACAATTTCCCACAGGACAATCTGATGTAGAGAACTACAGTTGGTAGTTCATTCTTTAGTTCACATTAAAAGTTTCAGCTAAACAGACTTTTTCATATCCCTAAGGAAATAAGAAGTCAAAGATGCAGGCATGATTAGGTTTGTGCTTTACTTGTAAAAGCAAAAATTTCACCTTGGTAACCTTCTGAGCAACAGGCACATGCAGTCATATGAGGGAGCATATTAACATGCAGAAAGCATTTGAGCAAATGTAAGCCTGTTTTCTCTATTGACATATATACAACTGTAAAAGGGTGTCATGCACAGTCATCATAAGACACATGCCCTGATTTCTCAGAGCTTAACCAAGAACACATATCAAGCCTAGCTGAAAATGATAAATGGTGGCAAAAGGTGAATACAATTTTATTCTTTACAAATGGAACCCAGTGATTTACAGCGTTATGCTTTGGATATAGAGCTAAGACATCTCCTATCAATCATCCAGAACAAGAGTATCACTTTGGAGTGGATGGAGACAGACAGACCTGCTGCAAACTTTGGCAAAACTTTTCAAAACACAGATGTGCCAGATTAGGCACCTAAGACCAGACCTGGGCCTACACAGGAAGACAGCAAATCGGGAGCACTGAAAGCCCTGAGCCCCTGCAGCAAGGTGACTGGGAACAAAATCACCAAATATTTGGCAGTCAGAGATCAATGTTTTTGCTCCTCAGGAGCTACACTGACTAGATCCTCATTTATTCATCCAAGTCCTTTTTTTTTTTATTATTATTATACAAGAACTGCCTGTTGTCTTTTCATGTTTTGGTCATTTGCTTTCCAATATGATGGTACAAAATCGTAAACAGTGTAGGAAGAATATGGGCAAAGATGACTTAATAGACTAGGTTCAAATGTATAAGCTTATAAATATGTTCCAAAAAATAGACCAAGTGAGCCCAAATCACAACATTTGTAAAACAATTTAAATATCGTTTGAAAAATGTGCTGACTTCTTCACTTCTTACTTTCAATCCCTTAATTGGATCCTGTTTACTAGTCCTTTATTATGCAAATGAAGGGATAGAAAGCTGAGGGTTAAAAGCTGAGCTTTTTTAACTAACTACAAGACAAATATTATATACTTGGAGTATATAGAAAAGTTACAGCAAGAAAAGCTATTCTGATGAGATGCTGAGCTGAGTTTGGGAAGCAAGTTACAGTGAGGTAGTGCTCTGGCTTAATGATGAATGCAAGGTAATTCAAGACAGTTTATCCCTTATGAAAAGAGAGATAAGCAATAACTTTCTTGACAATAACTTTCTTGACAACAGTCCTACAAGCTGTGATTCCTTTAAAGCTTCTCCACTTTCAGGCAGCTTTCAGGAGAGGAAAACCCAGGGCTTAGCAGGCATTTGAGTCACTGGCCTGCCAAGTACTCACAGCTCCATCAGCTTCCATACCAGCCTAGGATAAGGTTTAAACTTGGGAGTGAACAGTAAAATGCAGTAACCACACCTCCCCTTCTGCCTCATAAAATGCAATAGGCTAGCCATAAATAGGCACACTTTATCTAAATGTGTTGCACAGCTTTGAAGTGTATAACTAAATTTCATTTTGGGGGTGGGGGTTAGAGGAGCATCAAATATGTTAGCTCACTAGCTGTAAGTTAAAACAAATGATAAAACCCTATCATTTCCACCCACCACCACCATTTTTCCAAGAACTGTGAGATTTAGTGTACCAAGATTTAACAACTCAGTTAGAAAAAGGAGCTCAGAGAGATATGGCAGAACATATGGCATGAAGAAGGTGCTAAACAGCAGAATTTGAAAATTATTTGCAACATGCTCCATAAATATTCCAACCCCAAACACAAGCTGCTTTTCAGCAGACTCTTGATAGAAGTATATGCACATATATATATATGTATATAAAATGATACATTTCTTAGCTCACAAATGGCCTGTTCTAGTGTCACTCTGAATGGTATAATGTAGAATTAACCTACATGTAGGAGGAGCTCTGAGACAGGCAGTTGCTAGCTTGGCCAGACAATGTCATTGTTTCCCCTGTACTCAAGAGCGGCGGATGATACTGAGCAACGACAATGGCTCTCAGAGTGCATTCCAGCTATTGGCCTGAATGTTGAGCTCTCAAGAAGAGCAAAATCAATGTGTGTCACAAACTATATTGCTCCAGCACACAGGACTTATGGACATATTTCAGCTGAAGCCTGGATGCGTATTTCCAAATGAAATCAACAGAAGACACCAATGAAAATCACCCTATTAGGCTTTTACTTAGGGTAGCAAATTACTTGCATGAAGCTGCATTTTAGTTGACATCAGTTGACTGGAGTTTCTTACTAGGCATTTTAATAAAATAATCACAGGCACTTAACAACAAAAGACAGGAATCCATTTAAAATCTAAGACTATCCAGGCTTTTACTGCTGAATGCCGCTGAGGAAATCAGCTGACATAGGAAGTACTGCAGAATGCTAATGAGAAAGAAAACTTAACCAAAGTTCTCTGGGGTATACTGTTAATTCTCATGTAAATTGCCACAAATCTACTGTCCACACAAATGAGACACAGTCTTAAATTTCCAACTATCAATCAAAAAATAATTCCCTTTCTTTGAGTGAAGTGAAAACAGAAGAATGTGTCTGAAAGCTTTACAAACTAAAATCCCATCACAAAACCAGGTATTTAAGTTACTTTAGCCAGGTTTGTGATTCAAGAGAACATTTCCCCACAGAGTTCCCTCATTTGGGTGTGCTTTTGGATGGTACTCAACACACAGCTGAGAAAATTCAGCATAGGAGGTGATATACCATTTTATTATGAATGTTTTGTTTCACCTGCAAGGCATGTCTTAAATGATTGTCTTTGAGAGACTCATTTGCTTTCATCCACACAAGCCTCCAGCTGGTAACCCTGCAGTAAAGCCACAACCTTCCTATTTCATGACTCTTACTTCAAATCCTTTAGTGTATTGGAGAGATGGTGACCAAAAAAAAAAAAAAGAGTTGCACAAAGGTGTCTTGACAAGGACTCAGGCAACCAAGGCCATGATGTGCCTCTGAACTGCCTTTCCTCAATGTCTCATTAAGCATGGATGTTTTTCCTTTGGGGAAAATAATACAAATATACTGGCATAATCTTTTTAAGCTGCTGCTATAATCTAGGTCTAAAATACAGAACATGGACTCTTACATTAAAAAGAGAGGATGTCTTGGGAGACCGACTGTCTTTATGTCAGACTATTCCGCTCAGAAGCAAAGGACTGTATTTCCTATTACTCACAATATTACAAATGTTGTTGGAAGTCCTGAAGAAAAGAAATTATGTGTGGAGACTGAGGGTAAAATGAACCAATGTAGGTGGTCAAAGGGGCAAAAATGAAGGAATATGGGCAACAGAGGGTAAAAGGAGACAAAGATGACCTTCAAGAAACCAGATGCTGGTGCATAAATACTCATTCTGCAGAACGTCTTCTCTGCCAGCAAAGATAACTCCTTACAGGAACTGCAGATGCTGCAGGAAGAACCCAGAGCCCACCAGGCCCGCTCTGCACAATGACAATCATCTATGTTGGTACAGGGGGTAGGTTGCATCAACTGGTAGGTTGCATCAGTGTCATGGACTGAACAGGAGGCACTTTGTCCTAGGTCTTAGAGTCCAACCCTTCTCTGTACAAGCATCACAACATATAATCCTTCCACAAGCCACCTGAGATCTATCTTGAGACCAGGTGGATACTTTACTTCTGCCACTCCTACTGAAAGGCTGTTTAAGGACTTGCTTCTCTGATGGTTAGATAACTCCCCTTTGCTTTTAACCTTAATGTAATTACATGTGATTTATACATGCTGCTTCTCCCCTCTTATGTAGCACTGTAATCAATCTCCTCTCATCCTTCATTAGATTAGCCAGGTCAATACTCATAGATTTCCATTTCCCACATTATTCAGGTAGCTCCCACTTGGTCAAGGTTTATTTAATCTTACCTAGCTATTGCAGAGCACTATTGTCTACACAATATTCTAGATGAGGCTCAGCTGAGTCTCTCACAATGAAATTACTGTTTTCCCTCTATTGACAGTATCTCATCTGAAATTGCCCCTGCTTTCACCATCTCCTCTGCTCCCACATGGTTGTGCTACATAGTCATCTGTGGTCAAACAGGCCTCATCAGTTTCCTCAGGTGATGATAAACCTGTTGAGAGCAGAAGGTTTTGATCTGAATCTGAGTGTGTCTAACCCTGCATACTACCCTAGAATGAGTATTGATCTTCATCCTATTTCTTTTCTTGTCCTTAAGATTATCCAGTTCTTGGAGTTTAACACTCCTGTCCTATACAGCATTGAGGGCCACTCCTTGGGTTGTGTCATCACTGCAGTCTATTTGCTCCTTCCTCATTTTGTGCCAGGTTTATTTATGAAAATACAAACAGGACTGCTCTTGAGATCCATCTTTAAAGAACACTGGTAATAGCATCTTTCCATCATAAATGCTTCCCTTAATAATCTGTGTCATCTCCTCTCTAAACCACTGTACAGTTCTTACACAAGTCCACATCCTCCCCAGATGAATACTTGATTTCATATTCTGTACCCTGTCAAATGCTCTACTGTGCGTTAAGCAAAACTTGCTGAATTTCGTTTGCCTAAAAAGCAGGTAACTTCAAAACAAAACAAAACAAAACAACCACACAAAACAAACAAATGCAAACAAACAAAAAAACCACAGCAACCCATAAACATATGTCATCATGCTATGATCCTTCTTTGATAAAGTTATGTTGCATCTGATCCTGTCATCATTTACCTATATTATTCCTCTATTATTCTTCCCTTCCAAATGTGTACAAAGCCATATGCACAAATGCACTTAGTTAGACAGGTCTGCAGCTTTTTTAATTGCTTTTCCCTTGCCACTCAATGCCTGAATATTGGCAATACATTTGCTTTTCTTCATTCATAAAGGCCCACTGTAGAAAATCCTTGTGCTGGACAACTGTTTTCATATGCCAACCCCTTCAGGTATCTAAGACAAAGAGTCCTTGTGAGTTGGAGTGAACTGATATCACAGAGTTTATTTTTCATATCTCAGTTGTGGAAATTTTCATTCCCTTCTTCCTGTTAGCCACCTCCTCTACCCTTTTCTTCTTTTTCACTGCCCCAAATTCATCTTCAAAGAAAATAAAGAAAAATGGGAAAATTTAAAATGGGAAATGAGATTGTCCTTAATTCTATCCCCACCCTTAGTGCACAGTGTTCCTATTTTTTGTTCTTGGGGTTTTTTTATTTGCATCGTTGAAAACTCTTTCACAATTTGCTTAAATTTCCTTTACAAGATCTGTCTCAGCTTGACTTTTGGCAGTTACCATTTTACCCCTGCACTTCCTGACCTCCCTGATGCAGCTTTAACACTGGTTCTGACATATGTTCTCACTATGTTCTTACATATGGGTAATTCCTCTCTTCATCTAAATTCCTTCCTTAATAGACATTAAAACTGAGTGAATTCTAAAACCTCAGAGAAGTCATGAATATTTTCATAAATAAAACCACCATGTTCAGATCATTACTATTTATGAAATCATGTTATTTGATACTGAGAAACATATGCTGATCAATAAGAATGCCTGGGGTTCTTAAAACACCAAGAAATAACAGTATTCTGAATGAAAAGTTATATAAAAACCTCTTTCCCCCCCAAATTAAAATTATTCTAATTTCAGAAGTACAGTTACCATACCTTGAAGTAGAAAAAGACCACAACTATCGACAACTACACCCAATAAGGATTTTGAATCATGCATTGTGTGTTTAGTTTAAAATACAAAGTTTCAAAAGCAGAAATCAGGAAATGGAACACATTTGAACTACTTACAACATAGATGCTGAACTTGAATTAAACCCTTAAATGATTAAATGATCGAGGAAAGAGTACAAACAAAAGAGTTTGAAATATATTGGCAAACATGCTAAGTAGATTAGGCTAGAGATTAATATGATAACCTGTTAGAGATTCTGTTGTTTTCTTCTGCTTTCTTCAGGAAATGGTAGAGTGTCTGGTCTAAGAAGACCTATTTTTTCTGATCATCACCATCTACGCTTCAAAAATAACCAGGGAAATGAATCCTGACTAACCTTATTCTTTTTTCCTCTCTATGGCAACTGTACCTTCCAGCCTTCCAGTAAGTCGGTGTCAGTCATTCTTGTCTTAGGTAGAGGCTTGCCTTGTGAAATTGCTGATGGATTAGAACCAAGGCTACAAATCACGTAATCTCTGCCTCATACCTGCACCCTAACCACTCGCTGAGCAACACGGTTCAATGGTTAGAGAGGAGCTGGAAAATAGATGCTGGCAAGAGGTTCTGTTTATCATGAAACATGGTAGGGGGAAAGAGCGAGTACTGAAACAACATCTTAGGAAATTAATTAGAAACAGAAGCTGCTCCCTTCAATGAGGAAATGATTTAGCATTACACAAACAGTTGCCTTAGTAACTAATGTATTGCACTTTCCCTCCTTTCACTTTGAATATAACCATCTCTGAACTCAGTTTTTCATCACCTTTTCTGTTTGCTTAACTGATCCTCTTCAACTGCCAGACAGCCAAATAGCTTACAGTGAAATGTAAGTCTACCTTCTTTTTATGAACTTCCCTAAAATGCAAAATGGATTCCAGGACGTGCTTCTCAGCTTTTGTCAATGAGAAATTACATCAGATGTGGATCTTTCTTTCCAGGCTTTGAGAAGGTAAGGAAGGTATTACATCTGAGAAGACAAGCATATTTCTGATAGAAACAGAAACATCAGGTGTCATGTATTCATCAGTTCTACATATGTGAAGCAGACTTTCTGAACATCACCTCTTGAAAAATGCACCATCCAGGATGAATAAACTGTGTAGGGTTTCTCTTGATGTTTACCTGGTCCTATGTAAAAGGTCAAAAATTACCACATATGAGCAACCAAACCACTTCAAAGAAGAAGGAAGAATTAATTACACTTGTACATGTTTAAAGTCTGCATCTTTTTTCTAACCTCTGCAAGTGGGTTTGATGCACA
This sequence comes from Megaceryle torquata, assembly GCA_024611175.1. Taxonomy (NCBI): domain Eukaryota; kingdom Metazoa; phylum Chordata; class Aves; order Coraciiformes; family Cerylidae; genus Megaceryle; species Megaceryle torquata. The sequence continues at coordinate 23,761 of JANIJG010015545.1, read as the reverse complement.
GTTGGGAAAAATAGGAAAAGGAATTATGTTCCTGGTTCTTAAGTCTTGACATAAGCTTTGGATGGAGCTGGGACAATGATGTTTTCTGAGAGTCAGAAAGTATTCCTGTATATCCAGTTTAGATATAGCCAGAGAGAAGAAATCTGCAACTGTCTCATAGATTAGTCCAGCCTCTTCTGGTGACAACATTAAAGAGCAAAAAGCTATAAATGACTACATAAAAAAACTATTTACTCATAGATTCCAGGAGAAAATAATCATAATATCCATACTTTTCAATACTGCTCCATCATCTATAGGATGGATAGAATTTAGATATACTCTGCATGTCTTCTCAGGTCTTGGCAAAATATAAAATGTGGATACCATTGCCCTGAGCAGCCACAAATCCCAACACACTTTTTTGTCTTGAATTTCATGAAGCAATCTAAGAACAACTAAGTATTGAATTCCTCTCCCACATGGCAGGCCCTAATCACTAATAATCATAGGACTCTAGCTCCAGAGTCAGCAATACTAGAAACACAGAATGAGCAAAATCCTGTCGTACAGCCTACTCTCCTTGCCCCTGTACCCCATTGCAATGACTCCATCTTTTCCTGTATCAGATTTAACCCTGAATTTGGATGGAGTTATGCACTGATGAATCCCATGAGAACTCTATATTCTTTCCCAATTACAAGCTTGCAAATAAATACAGAAAACAGGCACACACTTTTTGTGAACTGTTGGCTTTTCTGCAGCCTTGACTTATAGCTGTACTATCCCTAAAATGAAGAGATTCAGCGTCCAATCTCAAAACAAAGCTCCTATTTGTACAGTTATAACTGTTATCACTATATTCAGTCAAGTATGTCCAGTGACATAGAGCAAGAGGAGATAAAGCTAAAATAAGAAAACTCATCATTTGATAAAAGAAATTCTCCCTATAGATACAGGACAGATCTGATGCCTTGAATAGGAGAGGGGAAGAAGGACCAGGGACACTTTTCTGAGTCAGAAGTAGGATGTTGAAGTTACAGTCGAATGATCTTTTCCATGCGGGAAACCCCTTGCTCCTAAATTGATGTTCTAGGGACAGCACATTGATTCATTAGGTTTTTCTGATGTTTCAGTAAGACAGTACCGATCAATATTTAACACCATTCATAGCCCTAGAGTCATAAGGTTGAACATATCATATGGTATGGCATACAAGACACCCAGGCTCACGCTGCAACCTTCAAGAAGAGAAATTACCATTAAGAAATTGCTCCATCTAAAACAGCCACTATTTGTGCTATAACCAATTGTTGTAGAAGAAGCATCTCAAGCAGCAATAGCACATACTACAGAGGAAGCAACAGAGATTACAAATTTACTTGCATCTGATCTTCTTATCTTCTTTTTTCTTTAGGTAGCCTCCATGTGTTTGACATACTTTAATGTTAGATCCCTATTTAGAAGAAAAAAAAAAAAAAGAAAAAAAAGAAAAAAAGAAAATCCAAACAAGAAATAAATTATACACTCTGACATGCAGCTAGAATGGCACTGAACACCATAGACTCATTCTGGAGAGGTTAAGAATTATTTAAGCAGAGAGTTTGTATAAAGACTCCAGTACTGAAAAGTGCCTTTTTACCTCTTATGTGAATTAAGATTAATTATAATGCCTAGCTGACAGACTATTAGTCAGAAGCAGTTGAAGAAAAAATCACATTAATTTCTTTTGTGTTAAAGCCATTAGCTTAAAATAGTCCATAATTGGTTTTAGTCTGATGGCGAAAGCAGACTGCCATTTTTTTTTTAAATGGACAATGTAAATCCAGCAAGAATACTTCCAGACAGGGCCAGACTCTAAGCAAGTTAGTCAAGACGACTTTCTCTGCTAGGCAGTTACTCAGACATTTTGGACAACTTCATGCATGGAATTCCATTCTTCAATTATCCAAAATTTATTTGAGTTAAAATCAGTGATCAGCAGAAACAAAGTCAGAAGAGTTGCAGCCTGCCTTAAGACCAGCATTGGAACAAAAGACTGCTCAAACACTAGTGAATGGGCACGATAGCTTTCAACACATGTGACTTGCAAAGGACAATATGTAACAGTTCCAGATACTATGAAAATTATTTTTCCTGCATAGCTGGTGGATAAAGTTTCATATTATGAATCAGTGGTGTTTCACCCATCTGTTTGTACTTCACAAGAACATGATATCTTGGATTTCACATGGTCTCAGTGAAATTAAGGGAGTATAGCCTGAATTAAGACTGCAGAATCAGGATTTATTAACATGAAGACATTGTAAGATTTGTTTCATGAAGGATTTTGATATTTTGCTACATCACTGCTTTCAGGACAGGACCGAAGATTGAGTGTTACAAAATTCTCCAAGGAAAATGTTCAAAGACTGAAATATTCATATTCAATTGATTTCTACATTATTATACTGTGGTATGGTCCAGAAATAAAACATGAGTTCCAAAGTAATTTCTGGGGAAAACCTAGACAGAGCTCCTTATTATGAGAACACTGCATTATGGTGATGTATACCCAACTTGGAAAGTGTATCCATTTTCATTAAAAGTTTCATTTTTGAGGAAATTTTGTCCCAGCAGGTCTTCTGAGACAGCCTCTGTTATTACATACTTACAGAAAGACAAAAAATGAAAACTGAATAGTTTCTGAGTGATAGAATGCCAGTGATTTTTGACAGATGTGCAAGAAGTGGAAGAGATACTTGGAACCATTACTAATAAATGATTACCAAAGAGGTAAACTTAACAGTTGAGCTAATATGAATGCATATTGACATGGATCTATTTGCACACATTCATGGGATGCATGTGTGCAAAAGACAGAAGAACAACGAGTTAAAGGTTACTTATATAAACAGACTGTAAACAAAGTAAGAGACATGGCAGAACAACCTTCCTCATCACGAGAAGGAAGATAAGGAGAAACTATGTTTATTCCTTGTCACTCACACTGATTAAAGCACTTTTCTCTAAAGCAGGCAATGCTGGCTGCCCTCACACAGACTCCCAGAATGAGAACAGCTGCTGTGAGTAAGACAGGGCGAGATTTTCAGACCCTCAGGGAAGCATGCACTAGGGAGCAGCAGCAGTAACAAGAAGAATAATACAAATGAAAAAGATCTTGTAGGGTAGAGTTCTACCTACAAGCAGGATCAAGAAAGAGATTACTGACAGTGGGGTGGGACAGGAACCCAGACTATCAATAGAAAAGGGAACAGGATATTAGAAACCAGGAGAATTGGCCAGAGTTTCTCCAGACCTGATCTGGCATGCTTCACTGTCCTTACAGCTTCTGTAGGTGCTTGGGCAGTCACCATGCCAGACAGAAAGGCAGAAAGGCTGGGAGTCAAGCACAGGGATATCGATTCAAAGGATCTCACTAGATAAGAGACAGTGAGCCATTTTGTGTTGAAAAACTAGCACCATCCTCTGCCTGCAATGTTTTGAAGACCAACAGTTGTGTACTTCCACAGCTCTTTAAAAGGATGAGTCTTTTCAGTGTGTTATCATTTCTTTTAATTCTCCAAATATAGATACAGGTCCCGGGGAACTCCTATAAGGCTGACAGACAAAATAATGCAGAGTGTAATCTGTTAATATAACCACCACAACTCTTACTTATGCAGCTTCTGCTCTGAAAAGCCTAAGAGGACGATAAGAAAAAAAGCAAGGCTTTACAAGACTCATCATTTAACTAACTCTCCATCTTTTTATTTCTTCTTAGCTCTTTCCAGTTAAACAAACAAACAAACAAACAACTCACATGTTCTGTTTAGACACAACAAAAAAGAGAAAAAAATGGCCACTGTCCATTAGGCTAGAATTCCTAATTACAGGGGTAATATCCAATCTAAAATAAGACCTATAGCTCTGATAGGCACTGCAAGGCAAGAAGCAGATAACTGAAGCAATAAAATGGAAGGAGGGATATAAAAGGCTAAGAGGACAAAATCCAAACACACTACGGCTAGTATAACTTTATATTCAGTTACAAGTCAGGATCGTGTAAGAAGCAATTATTTTCTCCACAGTCAAAATCCTAGTGTTGGAGATTACTTCAGTACAGGCTACAAAGTATTTAAAAAAGAAAGGCTTGAAAGCCCATAGGGTATAAAAGCATTTATATGATATGAAGAGACATGACAAACATGCTCATCAGGATTATTTTCACAAAAACCTTCTTTTTAAAGCACAAACCATGTGCCAAGTAAAAGCCTCTAATGTCTTCCTCATTTCTGGGAAATCCTGTGTGACCTTCATGACCTCTGTATATGCATTCATCCAATGCTTTAGGGCAGGAGGCAAAGGATATTGTAGCCATCTTCAAAGCTACAAGTCTCTGTACTTTTAATGTAGAGTAGAGTCAGATCTCAGACCTGTTCAAACATGATAAGAAAAACATCCAAAATACTGAACATAACAAACAATTGTGTCTGTGTTGACTGAATAGTATAACTATATAAAGATTATTTTTATCATTTTATAAATTAGTCTTTTTAAACATATAAACCTGGGCAAAAATAAACTTTATTACCAGCAACTATAGACATTACATCACATGTACTTTTACCAATGTTTAAATACAGGTCCTTTGATCCTGAGGATGGGTTGTTCTACAGCTTGAATTAAGCTGCAAACTGTAATTTACTCAACTCAGCCAGCCATAGGAGAGCCATTTGAAAGAAACTATGCAAAATATAACAGAGCCATGCTGTGGACCAGCAATCATGAATTCTATTTCCTGGTATCAGAAACAAAGCAAAAGCTAGCGGTCAGACAAGACAGGACAGGCTGGACCACATCAGGAGAAACACAGTACCATTCATTATAACTGGAATTCTCTGTGCCACCAAGATGCTCATCAGACATGACTTCCTGCTGTTTTCTTGACAACCTGGATTTGCCCAGAGAAAGTGCTCCAACCCTTCATGGGCCTGGCAAGCATTAAAGGGAATCATAAATGTGCTAAGAGGCATAATATGTTGCCTAACACTCCCCTCTGCTCTCACACAGGACCAACCATACCTATGCCATTCCTGGCAGTTATTATTCCAACACAGGAGAACTCATACTGGATGTCAAATACAGACATTCAATGTGGGGACAACCAACCTCCCTGTGGCCATGCTGGTAAGCACTGACTTTCTGTCAGATGTCCTATTCTGGCTGCTTATCCTGTTGCAGGACAAAATTAATTTGCAGCTGACCTGCCTGGACAAGGACTACTGAGAAACTGATTGTTATGAGTAACTCAGGTACCATCTTTACATTGTTAAAATCAGTAATGCCAGTTGCTCTAGAGTCTGTCCATGACCAATTTTCATAACACTCAGCATTCCCAAGACAGATATCTTAAGAAATGTATACATGGTATGGATGCATGCTACCATATTTCCAGCCTTTTCTCTGCTAACAGCAAGCAGTATGAAATTCAGTGCATTTGCAGGAGGACACGCTTAGAAGTCCTTTTCCTGTATTTTGCCTTTTACAAGTAGTAGATTACTTCAGCAGAAATCAAGACAAAACCAGTACAGACATCTTAACCTACAACTACGTGCAAGCAATACAGAATCATAAAATCATGAAATAGTAGGGATGGAAGGGACCTCTGGAGATCAAGTGCAACCCCCCAGCAGGACCACCCAGGGCAGGCCACACAGGAACAGATCCAGGTGGGTTTTGAATGTCTCTAGAGAAGGAGACTCCACACCCTCTCTGGGAAGCCTGTTCCAGTGCTCTGTCAGTCTCACAGTAAAGAAGTTTTCACGTTGAGGTGGAACTTCCTGTGTTCCAGTTTGTTACCATTGCCCATCATTTTATCACAGGGCACCACTGAAAAGAGACTGGCCCCGTCTACTTGATACCCAACCTTCAGATATTTGTAAACATTAATAAGATCCCCTCTCAGTCTTCTCTTTTCCAGGCTAAACAGACCCAGGGCTCTCAACCTTTCCTCACTCATAAGAGAGGTGTTCCAGTCCCTTAATCATCCTCATAGCTCTCCATTGGATTCTCTATGTTAAACTAAAGCAAAGTATGGAACATTGCTGCTGTCTCAGTGTGAAATTAATGAAAACTCTCAGTTAATTTTATGAAAGCTAAGCCATCACCAGAAATCTTTTCCTTCTTTAAAACAAAGGAAAGAGACTTTTTTTGTTTTTCCTGACTAACTTGCTGCCAGCTTCTTGGGCAGGAAAAAAAAAAGTATCATGTCCTATGGACACTAGGCAGCCTTTCACATTGTGAAACAAGAACAAGGTCTACACTGAACATGAACCAGCTTGTGCCTGTAATCACTATTGGTTATCTGCTGGTCTGTCTATACAGTCTGGGATGATGAACTAGCTATTCAGCCCTATTCAGGTGCCACTGCCCTGTGCAAGCTAAAAGCCAGTCAACTATGAGACAGAAACAGTCCTGTGGACTCTGAACTAAAACTCAGACAACAGGGAGAGCAAAATAAGTCCTCATACTGAGGCAGCCATTCCTACAATGGTCCAGGTAAAAACCCATGTGTGACAAAACAAGCTTCAGCTACCAGGAACAGGAAACATGATGAATGCACAAGCAACACTTGAAGGAGGCAGGTTCATAGGTCTGGAAAATACTCCATCTGCTTTTTCAAGTGGTTCCAGCTTCTCATTCATATTAAACATAATTCTGGTCTGTGTTTCAACAGCACTGCTAAAACAAATTGCTTTAGGGAGTAGACATCCACTTTCCCAACCTCTGGTTGATGCCCTGCAGAGAATAAAGAGTGCAATGCTACTGTCAGTTCAGAAGAAGCAATGCCATAAAGGAAAAAGTTTTAATCTCCCAAACGTCCTGTTTTTCTGCTGTTATTTGTAATTTTAATATAAACTGCAGAAAATGTCCTGTACGTGTGGCTTGCTTTCTTGGGAACTCACCAGGTCCTTCTCATTATGATCATGGAAAAAGTCATTTAACTACATTCACTGAGTACAGGCTTCTCAGCCCCCACAGAGGAATCCATATTAATATGCAGCAGCAAAATGGCAAAGCAGAGAATTCTATTTATCCAAGAGTACTTGACTGGAAGAAGGAGCTAGATTTGATAATAAAATAGTGAGCCTGGTCCTTTACAGGGTGCATGCTTCTACAAGCCAGCCTCAATATATGACTAAAACTGTTTGGACTGGAAAAGTCACTTTGTTTGCCCTCTATTCTGCAAACAGTGATGACTAATGATATCGTTGGATGAAAAATATGGTGCTGATGCAAACACACCTGGAATACTGTGCCCTGTGCCAAGCACTGTCATTACCAATGAGCTATTAGCAGGCTGGAGGGTACTTGGAAGAAAGGGAAGAGATTATTTAAAAGGTGGTACAATTGTCTTATAATGAAAGACTAGGAGATCTAAGTGGCATTCAACTAGGCTAGCAAGGAAGATGGGCAAGTTTACTGAAAACCCTTACTTGAAATCTGCACTGTATTTAAAGGACCTTTCCTGAGAGGGTGACATCAGGACAGCAATGTTACAGGGTCAGTTGGCCTCCAGAGATAGACTGTGTGTGGATCTCATTTTCCAGAGAGACCAGAAAGCCAACATTCTCGGGCCTACAGCAGCAGTGTAAACTGATTTATTCAATGGTAATGTGAGAGAAAAAAACATACCTAAGCAGAATGTTGAAGGTCTGAACCTAAAGTACATGCTTAAATTATCTAGGTCCAATTCCTGGTGAAACCTGCGAGAGCTCAACACCCAAACAACTTGGACATCATTTGTCAGTGTGACTGAAACACTTAGGGAATAAATCAAGTGACTTTCACGGGACTTCCGACAGTCAAATGCAAATGGAACTGGAGTCACTTTAAAATTTCCACGCTTTTGAAGAGACTACGCTCTCCTATTTTGCACAGAAGGGAAGACAGGCAGAAGTCATAAGTACAAGTGCTGTAGCCAAGTGTTCAAATATTAAGACTACTTAGGAAAAAAGGGGAACAATTTTAAAATAAACAGAGAAGTTCAGTACAAACTACCTTACGGTAGCAAGCCTAAAGCAGAAGACACCACCAGCTTTACATAAGGGCATTAGGGAGACATTATAATGAAACACAATAATTAGAACAGAGAACAAATACAATACACCTGAACTCCAAACAAGAACTGGCCTTATCTGCTTATCAGTGCAGGGAGTGAAGAGGTGCTAAGCTTAGACTCACTTCAGTCTGTCTTCAGGAGACCCAGTCCAGCTTTGACCACATCATTCTGGATAAACCCACTTAGTTCAGCCATTGTGGACAAGCCTCTGAGTCCTGTTTCTGAGGTGTAGTAAAGCAACAAGGTTGGCCAGTACTGGAATTTAACAGTAGCCCGTTTCCTTTAGGCACTAGTGACAAGCATAAATGTCTAAGGCAATTAAGAAAGGCACTTTGTCTTAACAAGGCATTATTTATCCTTTCAATACTATAATTAAAAACAAAGTACATGGCACCTGGAGCACAAAGTTAGGATAAAGAGCCCCCCAAAATAGAATCATAGAACGGCTTGGGTTGGAAGGGACCTTGAAGATCATGTAGTTCCAAACGCCCTGCCATGGCCAGGGAAACCTCCCACTAGACCAGGTTGTGGAAAGCCCCATCTAACCTGACCAGAATGAAAAACTCATAAAAATCACTGCAGAGGAGGAGCTTTACCCTGAATTTTACACAATCCCTCTATGTCAGGCCACATGATCTTTTGGTGGTGGTATGTCTGTTACATAAATCAGTATATATCACATCCTGGAGAACATACCATGAGTGCCAGCAGTCATCATGGGGCATGCACAATGTGATAGCAGGATGCATAACAGGGTTTGAGGCAGGGCTTCTGTCTTCTGATCTCCTGCCACTGTACAAGAGGCTGACTACTATATTCTGTTCCAAATCAGAGACAAAATGACATTTCAAAGATTTCATGATGGCAAGACAGGGCTTGTATTTAAGCACTGTTGTCTCAGCTAATCTAGGATCTCTGATCATCTTTATATTTAGTTCCCACTCTTCCTATCTTCAAGTTCCAAGCTCCCTCACCTGATATTTTTGCCAGGTGGAACAAACAAGACCTCCTTGCATCAATTTTTCATATGCCACTCAACTCTGATTGTAATTTCTTAGGTAGCTCCCTCTTCCCCTCCTTCCCCTACTTCTCCCCGTCTTGGCATCTCTCTTTCTCAATGATGGTATCTTTAGACACAATGTTCTCTTTGTGAGATTTCACCTTTAACAACTCACTGTCAGCCAAGGAATTTTCTCACTTAATTTCTTTTTTGACAGTTCTTTCCCATCATCCATGTCCTAGTTTCAGCTGGTATGGAGTTAATTTTCTTCCTAGTAGCTGGTACAGTGCTGGGGTTTTGATTTAGTGTGAGAATAACACTAAATGCAGTTGATAACACAACAAGTTTCAGATGTTACTAAGTAGTGCTTATCCTAAGTGAAGGATTTTTCAGTGAGCAAGGGCACAAGAAGCTGAGAGGGAGCATGGCCAGGGCAGCTGACCCAAATTAGCCAAACAGATATTCCATACCATAGGATGTTATGCTCAGTATACAAACTGAGGGCAGTTGTCTGGGAAGGGCTGATTATTGCTTGGGCATCAGTCAGCAGGTGATGAGCAACTGCATTGTGCATCACTTGTCTTTTCTTCAGGGTTTTTTTTGTTTGTTTGGGGGTTTTTGTTTGGTTGGTTTTGTTTTTGTTCTTTATTCCTTTCCATTGCAACTATTATTATAATATTTTATTATTGTTATTATTACATTTTATTTCTTTTCAATTGTTATTAAACTGTTCTTATCTCCACCCACAAATTTTACCTTTTTTCCCCAATTCTCTTCCCCATCCCACTGGGAGGGAGGAGTAAGCAAGAGGCTTCGTGGTGCTTAGTTGCCGGCTGGGGTTAACCCACAGCAGCCCACTGCAAGATCCTCACCTTCGTCATTGTTTCAATTCCTGTTTCCTTGCCATTTCACGGATTCCTACATTCAGTCAGTTCATAGTGTGCGGATATCCCCAGAGCAGATAATCTTTATTTTTGAAGTGTGTATATATTATGCATAACTCATTCCCCATAATTATACAGAGTAATCTCATTTCTGGAAATGATTGCTTTTATTCTGTCTGGAAGTAATAAGATACATTGCAACAGGTTCCACAGACTGCAGAAACATCACTGTATACAACGTACTGATAAACTTACAAGAAAGCCTATGCAAATGATTTCTCATTTAAGTTACTGGGAAACAAGATGTGGAGATAAGTTTCCTTCAGCACAGTGCCCACCAATCCTGCTCTATAAGACTGAAGTGGTCTCCATTGCTCCATTGTCTCCTTTTTTCTATACTTCTTGACCTCCCCCCTCTGATTGCCTGTCGGCACCAGCCTCGACCACTCAGTCACCTGTATCTCTTAATCTTATCTCACAAACCTTTTCCCCTGTTGTCACTATGAAGGGAACATCCTCTACAATATGATCCATAAGAATATTCCCTTATCTTTCTCCAGTAAAAAAAAGTCTCCAAGAAACTTAGCAACCAGTCAGATGGCAGGCTATTGTTTTGCTTCAATGTTTTTAAAAATTAAATAGCAGAATTAATACCAGCCAACTGTATCTGCAATTATGTCATCCATATGCAGGCTGCCTGCCATTAAAAGTAAGGTGTTGAAACATCCACATCTCAAGGACTCACAGACACAGTGGGAGGCCATGCATGTAAACACCCAGCTGGGCACAGGCACAGCAAGAGTCATTTCGCCGCTGGCTTGCACATGCCATGCTGACATGCCCCCAGGCCGTCTCGTGTTGATGCAGCAGCTTGCAGCTCTAAGCCTCTGGCTCTTCACATGCTTGGCTCTCAGGCTTGACACTCTTCTCTAACAGCCTTGCCTGTCTCTTCCAAAGGAAAGTACTGGGATGCCTCAATTCCCCGACAAACGGTAATGCTACTGCCTGGAGGGCACAGTGTAGCTAATCAGAAATTGCTACAGCTCCAGTGTCTCTCTTGCTGCCAAAATAGTTTTGGTGCTGCATGTATTTGGGACTCTTGCTGACAGTGAACTCACTCACAGTGAACCCTGACAGACATTTTGCCAATGTTAAACGAGCAAGCAGTCTAGGAGCATTAGTAAGCAAATTCCACAAAAAGTTGATTCTTCCTTTCACCTGGTGACAGTTTTCATATGGGTCACCCTAGATTTGTACCAGATAACCCAAAGATTAGTTCACAGAGCCATCCAAAGGCTTTTTATCATCAATCTCTAATCTGATTTATGACTACAGATGCTATAAATCTTGAAACCTCAGCATTAAGAGCATATTATCACCCGCTGGTTATGCTCTATTTGCACCCTTGACCTGGGAATATGATTATATGATCCTATCTTCTAATGCCACCATCATATCCAAATTGCTCATGACTCCTCATTCTTCATGCATACAATCCAGGCATATGTACAAACAAATCAAATACAAAGGCACTTTGCTGTGAAAGCTGTATTTGTCCTGCAAACTGTAGTTTTTCAAGGGAACGCATCGTATTGCTCAGCCTCTGTCAGAATACATGAATCAAGCCTCATCAGCTGCCCAGCACAAAATGTAACACAACATCACTGCTGTTACAGCTCGATGGGATGCCAAGCAATGATATGGAGAATTCTGAAAAACGCCATGTTGAAGACGACTCAGTAGAAAACCATGGCTTAATGAAACACATACCACAAATCACAGTCAAATGCATCTTCAATCTGTTTCTGCTTTCCTCAGTAATTACACCAATTTATTACCTATGACAGTTCATGCTAACCTCCCCTTAACCTGGAACTCAGAGTAGACAGTATTAAATGTGATACAGGAAAGAATCTACAGGGTGATATAAATACCATGTTTCTTGTATGGTTTTACTTCAGCGGGACTTGGCTTCTCTTTTTCCCCATTGGTTTCCCTAGATCCGACCAATTTAAAACTAAAAAGATGCACAACAGAGAACCCTAAACATAGCATACCCCAGAGGAAGCAGGAAAATGTTAAAAGAAAGACCAACACATTTTTCCTAGAACACCACTTACAGAATGAAAGCTTGATATAATTGGATAGCAGTTAATACCATACTGCATACAGCTGCATCTTTACTAATCCCAGGAAATAAACAGATTTTATGCAATATTTGTACTCGTATCATATAAACCATTTTTCCTGTAGTACTTGTGGATCTTACAGGAGAAACAAGGTGAATTCAAAAATCTCCAAAAACTGACCTGTACCTGAAACTTTGAGAGTTGCTGAATGACTTCTTGGTTAAACAAGAGTTCCCTGTCAAAGTATTATCTCAACATTTCTTTCTTTGTTCTCAATATGCACAGATATCACAGATACCTGAACAGCAGAAGAGACAAGTCAGAATTCTGTCATATTTATTTCCTTTTCTTTTGAGAGGCCTCACACCAGCCAGCTGTGTCCTCATCCACAGAACAGCTGCTTTGTTTCTATTTCTCTCCAGAGACCCACAGCGACTCAGAGCAAAGCACAGATCCTCCTGCCACCTCCTCCTCCCACACCATAAAGAAAGGTACTCAACCTTTTCAGACTAGTTTCCCTTTCAGCTTCCATTGCCTTACCAGTACACAATGGCTATTAGCCCATTTCCCATTAACTGCAGCTATTTCTACTGAACTGGCTCTATTTGAATGCTTCAGACATCCATTTACTATGAGACCTTGGGATATCCATTCATTCCAAACTCCAACTTCTACATGCAACCTACAAGCCAGTAGCAGCCAAAAGGTGTAATTTATAACTCTGGACCGTGAAGGGCAGCACCATGTAGTGCGGTGCTAAATTGTAGCCCTTTAGAATCTGGTGTCTAGACACAGTTTTGGGGTTAAACATCAGAGATTATGTCTTTTTGAACATCTCCTTTAGAAGTGTTGCATCTCTGCTAGATTCTATAAGACAACGTGATGCTACATTTTAAAGCAAAGAGAACTGGAAACCCATTCACTTTTTCAGAAAGAGGAAGATTGGTTGCTCCAGAGGTTATGATGCTGGCTGCCACTGTAGCAGTAAACACCTTAAGAAGCCCTGGGTAAGTCAGTGGTCTGCATGGGTCTGAGATCCCTGCCTCTTAGATGGGCTAAGATGCCTGCCTCAGAGAGGGGACATGAATATGAGCTGGATTCATCCTTCTCAATTCACTTGTCAAAAAAATGCAGGAAAGAGCAGCTTAGTTGTGATCTATAAATATCCTGATATTTCCATTGGGTGCTCAGAAAGAATAGGAATTTCCATATTAAATAATTCACATGTAGCCAATACCAGAGTGAAGGAATTAATTCCTGTTCTGTCTTTACACAATGCTTAACACGGCAGCCAGAAAATAAAATGCAAGTAAATTAAATGAATGAATGAAAAGTAATACTCCGGAGAAATACACAAAACTTAAATGACAGTTTCAGACCACAGGTGACCACAGATGACCTTTCCCTAGCACTCTGTTAAAATTTTTTATTTAAAAGAAAGAGAGAGAAGGAATCGAATCTAAACACAGCAGAATTAATTATAAGTCACACAGGACATTTATCCATTCCCTCTAACAAGAAGCATCTCGAGTTTCTCTTTAAATGGGTCAGGAATATGCTGGTTGTACCTGAAAGTTTTGGAGGCTGTGAAAACTTTTAAATTTGTTGTAGATCCTTAAAGAGAAGTGATGCAAAGTTAACTTGTACTCTTGAATCCTCATGTCTAAATTATTACTTAGTATTAAATATTTGAAATGGAAGATTTTCAAAGACTGTTGCGATTTTGGAGGAATGTTAGACTGAATTCACTTAAGACCTAGTTGGGGATAAATAATCTTTCTAACTATGAACAAAGTATTAATTCTCTTTTGGTTTTGTCAGTTGTTTTTTTTTTTTACTGTTATCTCCAATTACACATACACAAATACCCACACAGTTGGAATGGAATGACATTGAAATTAAGGAAAGGAAGTTAACACAAGTGGTGGCTGATGCAATACCTAAGTGTATTAGAAGTATAAAACTAAGGCATCTTTTCAAATCTGAATAGGTCTAATTTTACAAAATTCACAGGAGAATAAGAAAACATTTCCCAAAAGTCAATGAAAAACCTAACTAATCTGATGTGAGATAAATACAACATTCTTTTTGTGCCATACCAATAATTTACTTCTCATATGGATATTATTGAAGGCTGAACATGTAAGGGAAAATTTCTTTATCAATAAATCAAAGATGAAATTAACTTTTTTGATCTATATATTAAATATAGGAAAACATACTAAAAAGAATCTAATGGGCACCCATACTTTTTCTGAATTATCAATTTACTCAGTGCTATTATATCTCAAAAAATCTCTGGGGCTTTCTATGCTTGTCATATGTTAAGTTATTTATGTCATGCAAGAAAATACTTGTTCTAGAAGCAATTTTGGAGGTGCCAGGCATGTATGTAAAAACAGAGGTGGAAGACAAGAACATACAAGTTCTGATCATTTACACCAAGTTTGTGACTTTGGAAAACACAACTGCTTTGTCCTAATGCTGTGATACAACAAAATATTTACATTACTGTTTTTCAGGGATAGGCTAATTCATCATCACAGAGACAATGCTTTCCTCTAATAAGCCCATCATAATGAAATATCACAGCTACCTCTTGACAGCGGGAATATACAGAAATTATGGAATTTCTTTGAAACATGGTTTACAGAGTGAAATTAAACATGTGAAAATGCCATACCATCCTAAGCTGTTGTGCAATATCTTGACAAGATGCTAAATACAGTTGCTGTTCTCATTCTGGTAAACTTGAATTTCAGAGTTGATTTAAATCATTCATTGGAATAAAAGGTGCTTGTATAAATATAAGGGTGCAATTACTGTGACAGGTTGAAATGCAAGAGATTTATGTACATTATGAATGTCCTGAAAGGAGATGCTATTTTTCTCTCCACAGCTCCATAGCACTGGAATGTTGGGGGTTTTTTTGCTACTTTTTTTTCCCCCTGAAACAAATCCTCCCTAATTCAGGTTTTAAGGAGAATCCAGAGGAGTAGAGAGCTAAGCAGAAAGCTAAAAATTGTAGTTATTTCCCAAGCTTCTCTAGCATAGCTAGCAGCATGTCAGACAGTCTACAACTGCTCCCGACTACAACTAAATAGACCTACCTGAATGTAATAGGCTTTTAAGAAACAGACCCCCAATTTACCTAGAAAACAGGTAAAAAGAATTTGTTTAGAGGAAGCCCTACATGATGAATTCTTGAAATGGTAGTATGAGCTTTCCCTTAACTGCTGTGTTGAGGTCAGAGAAGGAGCACACCCTCTTCTTTCAGTGGTTTAAGTAACATTGACAGCATTGCATAAAAGGATTGGGATTTCTCACAGACCTAGAGATTAAAATGAAATTAAGGCATGATTTCACATCAGCTCAGCATTTCTTATCTCCTGTGCCTTTTCCATATCAGCTCATTTCCATTCTGGATAGTAACACATCAGAACATACCCTAGCTACTCTGACTATAATATATGGAGCAAGTACAGGAGAGGCTGGTTTTGTCAGTGCAAATTACTACACACCTCATCTCATCAATGACATTGAACTTTCCTACAAGGCAACAGCGCTCCTTGCCCATGATGTTATTGCAGGTGCCTCGGGTACTGCTGGTTAGGTTCCAAATTCAGATGATACACTGATGTGACTTTTCCATATAAAGTGATACACAATGGTAGGGTGAAAGATACGTGATAGATTGTTTTGCTTTGACGCTCCTTGCATCATCATCAGAAAAAAAGCTCCTGTTTCTTTGACTTAGCCATCCTTGAATTCTGCTGCCTCAGGTTGCCCCCACCTTTCATCTTCACTTGTGATAGAATTGACTGCAAGTTGCACTCAGGCAATTCCATACGATTGATGCAGAAGGGCAGCCCTTGGTCTATGGTCTGCTTAAGTAATTGACAGGGTAAAGAGACCCAGAAAGCTGGCACTGCTTTTCCACGTGACAGCTGAATTTTACTTGGGCAGAAGCCATTACCTCCCTATGAAAAACTCTATTTGAGGGCTGTAAGCAAATATTTCCAGTTTGCACACCCAAAGGTCGCAATAGATACGTTTTTCATTATTATGGAAAATTAACTTTCTCTGCTGGAAAACTGTGCTCTGTACTAAGATTAAAACACACTTGGAAAGCAAAACATCCAAAAAAATAGGCAATAAGCATTCATGAGATAACGGCAATAGCAATTCAGAAGCTGCTCTTTTATCCTAGGTGGTAATGTATTATTTCAGAAGGCACTATCACTTGATGATAAAGCTACTTTCATTGTATATAATGATTAATGGTAATTGCTTTTGTACTTCAGTATTTTTCAGAGAACGCTTTGGATTCCAATGAATACATTTGTGCCTCATTGCTGTAAACACCCTCCTTACAACTTGGCCTACAACACAGAACTAGATACAAAACAGTTGGGTGTTTTTCTCCTTGTTTTGATTTTTCTGATAAATAAGGTTTTCTTCTTGGAAGCAAAGGAGGAAATTATTCAAGAACTTTCACTTTAATCTAGCCATGAGTTGTATTCTAAGTTTTCCTAATGCATCTACAGTTCCAATTGTTAGATTGGTTTAGAGTTAGGCCTGTGTTCAAAGAATACAATTTCTTTTGCATTGCCAGGCCTTCCCAATAATGTAAAGTGCCAGAATTTGTGGGATGGAAAAAAAACGCCACCTTTCTGTTTTTCATCGAAACTAATTTATCTGTAGATACTTCATCATCCCGCTATCCTTTATGTAACGGACCTTATTTTACAAACCTCTCTTGGATTGGCTTATGACTGTAACCCTTGTTCTCTTTTGTTTCTTCAATGCTCCTGTATTTTTATGTACCCTCCCACCCCTGCTGAAGTCTCATTGCAAGGATAGTGAAGCACTACAACAGATTGCTTAAGGAGATGGTGAGGTCTCCATCACTAGAGGTCTTTAAACACATATTAGTATCTGCCAGAAATAGTTTATGTATTGCTTATCCTGCCTTAAGGCAGAAGGACGGACTAGATGATTTTCTATGATGTTATCTATTACTGTCAATAGGATTTTTGTACCTACATCACCTAAGGATTTATGAAAAGAATAGACTCATATTAGTCTCCCATCTTAGCCCTCTTTAAGGTTCTGTAAACAGTCTAAAAAGGGATTATAAGTGTCCCAAGACCTTCCCCTGGTGATGTGATTTCCTTCTGTGATGGCAGTCCACCAAGACATATACCTCCTTCAAAAGACTTCCATGGCACTGATGGCACATAGACTATGTAGTGATCATCTGCAAGGTAAGAATTTCATATGAAGCATGCCAGAGTATAACTACCATTCTATAATAGCATGTTGATGTTATTTGGTACCACACAATTCATGTAAATTAACATAAATTAAATAACAGTCTTTCCCTGAAAACCATATTATCATTATTGTTACAAAATATTGACTCCATGGTCATCAAGAAATAAAAACAGTCTTAAATTCAGCAGTGGAAAGCTGGGATTCCATTCTCAAATTCTCTAGTTGCTTCAAATCAAAATGCCAACAGAGGGATGTGACTCAGTGACGCTGTTGGCTTGTTGCACATGAAACTGTGAATGTGTTTGTATGACAAAAAAACTAAGGAAACATAGGCACAATGTTATTTATGTCATACACACATCGTGCGCTATATGTTTTTGCTGCTTTTTTACCTAGAAAAAGCTGCACTGCATTTTGATGCAAGGCATCAAAATGTAAATAGACCTGGTTTTAGATATCCAAATTCCTGAAACTTCTGCTTCAGGAAACAATAGACTCAGATGTTTGTGAGACACACACACACACATAAACACACTACCACACTTTTACAGAAGAGATCTCCAGTTTCCTTTTTGACCTCTAACAACTATGTAAAAAGGTCAGAGTTCTCTACAACCTCATAGAAAGTTTCTCTGTAATTCTCTTTGTAAATGGAAAGATATCCTGTATACACCAAAGAAACAGGACCCCACCAACAATATTATCAATCATAGCACCTAAAGTTATTCAGATACTGAGATCCTGAAATGCTCAAAGTTGTGTGGGTCTAGTAGTAATTATTTATGTATTTACTTATTGTTGGACAGACAATTTGCTGAAACAGAGACTCTCTCAGAGTAGGCACAAATGATTCTCAACAATGATATCTGCAAAACTTGTGCCTGGGCCTTCAATAGAAGAGTTCATTCAGGTGCTTCACCTGCCCATTGCAGTTCTGTGTCTGCCTCTCCTTGGGGTGTTTGCTAACCTTGCACTGGATGGGGTTTCTCAAAACCTAAAAAAAAAAAAAAAAGAGAGTGTGCCACACCAGAGTAGTCAACAGAGAAAATGAGGGATCATTTTTTCTCTATTTGCATTTAATCTCAAGTGGACTACAAAGGTTGAATCAATAGTGTGATGGTTAAGGCATTTAGGAGACTGACATTCAAAAGAAGACTGAAATCAGAGAGATCTGTGCCTCTTTCTACAACATGCACCTAACTGCTAGACAGTTTGTTATTCTGTACTAATCCACACTTCCTAACCCTCAAATATCACATATCTCTTCTTCCTTGTTATTACTCTTCATGTGAATATTTTCAGAGGGTGTCCCTTTGGTTCTGTCTCAGGAGTCAAAAAACAACACTTTTTTTAGAGAACTGGTTTCATGAATTCAGGGTAATTTCACGGTTAAAGTTAGAATCATACTCATGAATATTCACAGCACTTCCAGGCATCTATTAAGTTATAAGGATACTTTTAAATACCTGTTTTCAGTTTGCTTTTTCAGATCAAAAGCTAGATAGACTGTGCAGAACCCAATGTATCATATTTGAAGGGTTGATGGGCAGCTGGGATTTATTCCACAACAGCTAATTGGGATCTCTACTTTTGGACTTCATCTACATCCTTCTGACAATATAATTCTTTTTGTCATCCCAGTAAAGCCATCAGAATGTCAGGAGATATTAGTTTCCTTCCCCAAGATTAAAGCAGTGAACACATCAATTTAACCCAGAATTTTGTGAGACAGTCTTTTAATCAGCAACAAGAAAGAAGGTTTATGCACTAATAGGAATTTTATAATCACTAAGCAAAAGATGGAAAAAAAAATACTGTTTTCCAGTTTGGCAGGCTTACAAATAGTTCTTGATAAGAATAAACAAAGTGTTTTTACTGCTCTTATCAGGGCTTCACTTCAACACATCAGCCTTGCTTTGTCAACAGGAGTAATTCAGCTAAGCTTTAGAAATGTGACTCTGAATGCATACATCTCTACCAGGAAACCCTCTCCCAGGGCTTTATGCTAGTAACCACATTGCTCTGGTGCTCTGCCAGGTAAATATACATGGTATGAAAGTCATAAACCTTGAATCAAATAGGTATCTACTCCTGTCTACCCTGGAGCTGATGACATCTTGCATTAGCATGTCAGGTTGGGAAACACAGACTACCAGGCCTGGTGGCTTACAGGAATTCCTCTGACTCTGTTCCTCTCACTATTGTATTGCGGGAAGGACAGACAGCCTATGATACTGAGGTATCATAACATTAATCCATGGTAGTAGGGGAATGGCTCTCAAAATGCTGAAAGTTTCAATAAGCCTCTTTTTTCCATTGTATATGGCTAAGATTGCTCTTCCTTTCTCTTCATATTGCTCACAGACATCCTTCCCTATGAAAGCTGTCTCAGGCTCACTCCATTCTTTCATCCCACTGACATATCTACACCAGCAGAGAAAACAACCACTCTGTATACAAGAGCACACTAATCCCTGACAGGTCTTCTTCCTCCTCTCACTCACAGCGCAATCTTCACAACAGTCAAACTGGCCTTTGAAGAGAAAAAAAAAATGCACACTGTCCTTCCTTTGTTTTCTGAACTGTTTGTATATACCAAATTAATATTGACAAAGGTTTTCATTGCTTAACCTATTTGATCATAAACTCATTTTATTTTTTTCCCCTTGGAGGGCTTCCTTGATGTAACAGAAGATAGGGCTTCTAAGATAGGGAGCCATTCTAGAGCTCATGAAAGCTACAGATCAATAGAGGTGGCATGAAGCAGCTTGGCACTGTGCAAAAGCACCAGTGTGCTCTGCTGCTGCATCTCAATCATTCTGTGTGACACACCTGCTGTCCTAGTCCTGCTTTCCCCTCGAGGCAAGCCCACTAATGTGCTAATTTATATGGTGCATAACAGGGGATTTGGAACAGAGGCCTTAGAGACTCATTTTCACATGGTGCCTTATTAGGGATTTGAACCCACTTTCCTAGCCAATGAGTATAACTCATTTGTGTCATTTAGTTCTCAATAGGTAGCCAGTTAGTGAATAATGGACTTGCAATGACTTTGTGCAGGTCATTTCCTTTAACAGATGTTCCTTTGTGAAGCTGCTATCCCATAACAGCTTTGTGGGTTTACTTTGTGCATAAACTATACATGCAGGAGTTACTTATTCCTTTGTCATTAAACAAAATCAAATTAACTACATATTAATAGTAAAAAGGCAATAATTACATATTTTGCATTTCTACAAGATTTTGGTGGATTTCATATTCTACTGCTTTCAGAGGCAGACTGGCTGCAGAGGAGAATGCTCTTACTGTTGTGTTAGGGATAAGAGAGACAAAGAAATGTTTGGCTGCAGTTCTGAAAACTCCTAAGCCTCTCCACAATCACAGAATCACAGAACAGCTGAAGCTGGCAGGGACCAAAGAGATTGTCTGGTCTAATTCTCATGCTCAAAGAAGGGTCAGCTGGAGCAAGTTGCCCAGGACCATGTCCAATTGAGTTTTGAATATCTCCAAGAATGGAGACACCATGAACTCTCTGGAGATTCTGTTCCAGTGTACGACACCACTGAAATGCTTTTCTCCTATGTTTAAATGGAATGTCTTGTATTTCAGTTTGTGACCATGGCTTTTTGTCCTTTTGCTGAGCACCACTGAGAAGAGTCTGGCTCCATCTTCTTTGTTCCCTCCCAAGAGGCAGTTACGCACATTGGTAAGATATGCACAGGGTTAAATAATCTCAATTTTTACAGTTTATCCTCAGTCAACAGATATTGTAGCCCCTTAATCATCTTAATGGACCTTTCGTGGACTTGCTTCAGTATGTCCATGTCTCTCTTGTACTGGGAAACCCAGAAATGGACACAGCACTCCAGATGTATTCTCACTAAAGCTGGGTAGAGGGAAAGGATCACCTCCTTCAAACTTGTGGTGAACCTCTTCCACAGGCCACATTGCTGTTAGCCTTCTTCACTGCAAGGACACGTTGCTGGCTCAAATTCACCTTGGTGTCCACCAGGACCCCCAGGTCTTTTTCTGCAAAACCCCTCAGGTAGGTCCCCAGAGTGTACTGGCACATGGGGTTATTCCTCTCAAGGTGCAAGACTTTGCACATGCTTTGATTCTACTTCATTAGGTTCTTCTCTGCCCATTTCTCTAGCCTGTCAAGGTCCCTCTGAATGGGAGACAGCCATCTCACTTATGAATCACTCCTCACAGTTTTGTATCATTAGCAAAATTGCTTAATTTACACTCTGCCCCATCATCGAGATGGTTAACCAAGATATTAACAAGTATTGGGCCCCAGCATCAACCCATGGGGTACACCACTAGTGACTGGTCTCCATTTGTAGTTCATGGCACTGATCCACAACCATTTGAGCCACACAGTTCAACTGGTTTCAATTCGCCTCACTCTGCATGTACCTCGTCCATACTTTAGTAGTTTTTCTGTGAGAATGTTATGAGAGACAGCATTGAAAGCCTTACTGAAGTGAAGATAAACAACATCCACTGCTCTCCCCTAACTCACCAAGAGAATTGTCACATTATAGAAGGCTATCAGTTTGGTCAGGCATCACTTGCCCTTCATATATCCATGCTGAATACTGCAACCACTTTCTGGTTCTTTATATGTTTGGAAATGGTTTCTAGAATTGTTTGCTCCATCACCTTTCAGTGACAGGGGTGAGGCTGACTGTCCTGTAGATCTTTGGATCCTCCTTCCTATTATTTATGCAGATACAAGTGATATCACCATTCTTCAGCCTGCAGAAATTTCATCCAATTGGCATGACTTTGAAGACTGAAAGTGGCCTTATAATGACATTGGCCCACTCGCTCAGCACTCATGAGTGCACTGTATCAGGTCCCATGGACTTCTGTGTGTTCAGTTTCTTTCAGTGTTCTTTAAACTGATCCTCCTTCATCAAGGGTAGAGTGTTCCTTTCTCCAGACTTCCTCACTGGTTTCAGCAACTTAGGATTTATGAAGACAAATCTTACCAGTAAAGACCAAGATGAAGAAAACACTGAGTACCTTAGTCTTTTCCACAGTCTTTGTCACAAGTCTCAAGTTCAATTCAGAACTGAGACCATGTTTTCTCTAGTTTTTCTTTTGCTGCTGATCTACTGGTAGGAGCCTTTCTCATTGCCCTTCATGTCTATCACCAGATTTAACTCCATGGGGACTTTGACATTCCTTACTCAATCCCTACCTATATATACAGTGTCCCTGTGTTGTTATCTAGGTCACCCGTCCCTGCTTCCAGTTCTGCTATGCTTCTTTTTTATACTGTATATCCTCTGAAATGTTGCATATCATTATATCTTAAAGAATGGTAATAAGAATGAAAGGTATTTAGATAACTTCACAGTTGCCTTAGTCATTTGGAGTGGGATTTACTCCATCCAGTTTTAATGATCATTTAATCATCCCCTGAAATTAATCTTAAATCTGCTCGAGGTGACTGTCTTTCCCAACTGAGTAAAAAAAAACTGTGACTGTATATAGAATCATAGAAATGTCTAGATTGGAAAAGACATGTACAATCATCTAGTCAAATCATCAACCTAACAGTACCAAGTCTACCCCTTAAACCATATCCCTAAGCACCCCATCTAGTGATCTCTTAAGCACCTCCAGGGATGTGGACTCCACCACTGCCCTGGGCAACCCATCCCAACTCCTGATAACCTGCTCAGCAAAGTTCTTAATATCCAAGTGAAACCTCCCTTAGTGCAGCTCAGATCCATTTCCCCTTGTTCTATCATCTGTTGCTGGGTTAAACAGGCCTACTCCCACCTCTCTGTAACCTCCCTTCAGGTAGCCATAGAGAGCAATAAGGTCTCCCTTGAGCCTCCTTTTCTTCAGGCTAAACAACCCTAGCTCCCTCAGCCACTGCTCATAAGACATGGGCTCAAGGCCCTTCACCAGTTTTGTTGCTCTTCTTTGGAGATGCTCCAGTGCCCCAATGCCTTCTTGTGGTGAGGGGCTCAAAACTGAACACAGGACTCAAGGTGTGGCCTCACCAGGGCCAAGCACAGGAGCAGGATCACTTCCCTGGGCCTAGTGGCAACACTATTCCCAATACAGGCCAGGATGCCGTTGGCCTTCTTGGCCACCTGGGCACACTGCTGGCTCATATTCAGACAGGTGTCAATCAACCCCCCCAGGTCCCTCTCTGATGAGCAGCTCTCCAGCTACTCTTCCCCAACTCTGTAGTGTTGCTGGGGGTTGTTGTAGCCAAAGTATAAAACCCAGCACTTGGCCTTATTAAACTTCATACAGTTAGCCTCAGCCCATTGATCTAGTATGTCTAGGTCTCTCTGCAGAGCCTCTTTACCTTCTAGCATATCAACACTGCCACCCAGTTTAGTGTCATCTCTAACTTACT
>JANIJG010015544.1:0-26432 GCA_024611175.1 Megaceryle torquata | reverse complement strand
AAAAAAATAGAAACTTCAGTGGGAGTATTGCCATTTACACTTGACAAGAGTCAGAACCCAACATACCAAACTGGCAAGATTATGCATGTAAACAGTTGCTTTACTCCTGTACTTGTGGGATAGTTATTGCTGTCTGGCTTTCCATGGTAAGCTTCCTTTAGAAAGACATCGAGTACCTGATCCTGGCTACTTTGAGTCTGTTTAATTTCATACATCTAGGGTTTGCTACTGATTACACAGAGGGAGTCTTTGTTTTGAGGGCCATGCAAATGAAAGGTGCCTCTCTGGATTTGTCCATGCATTTTGAGATGCGATTTATAAATTCTTTCTCAGGGTGACAACTCCATCATGAAACACTTTCAGGTGCAGTCTTCCTGACATAAATATTTATACAATCACCCGCCTTTCCACCTGTTCTCAGCCACTGGGCCAGTGTTGGGAAGTGTGGATTAATGGCTGGGGACAAGGGGAAAAAGCAGTGGGGAAAGAAGCTGAGAGGTGAGCCCAAGGGAAGGGTACCTGGGGCATGAGAAATTTGGGCTGTAGAAGATGAGGAAAGACAGGAGATGGAGTCATGGGCAGAGATGGAGATTTGTAAAAACGTAACTTAGAAAATAAGATTTTGGCTAGGATGTGAGCAGGTTTTCACTTGCAAATCTGTTAATGCCCATCACCCTTCCTTCACAAAGGGGTTTGTGGGATGCTTGATTTTATCTGAGCTGTGGGTACGTGGCTGCAGACATTGCAAAGCGCCTTTGGCAAAAAAGAGCCAGATGCGGTGAGTTTGATCAGAGTCAGATGAAGTTTGGGGGAATAAACCACCCCAAAATAGGTGGTCATTGGAATAGAAACAAAAAGAGAAGTTGTACATTGACCCTGAGCTCATCTGACCAAAAAAAGGAATAAATCCCTCATTTTTCCAGCATAAAAACCTATGCAGTTTTCTAGACTAAGAGGCCTTAGATCTTACTGCTTTGTCTTTCTTACTGCTAGTAGGGCATTCAGCCTTAAGAAAACCATTAAGAATATGTTTTCTCAGGGTATCCCAGGCTTTCTACTATTCAATAGCAAGGAAGAAAAAAAAAAAAAAAAAAAAAGAAAAAAGAAGAATTAATATTATTCTTTGGTTTCACAAACTGAGAGAGAAGACTTAAGGATTTTCTTCTCTTAGAAAAGTTTTACTTTCAAGTTTCAACTGTACCAAAATTAGCCAAGTTTGCTGCAGAGTAACCTTGTTAGTGTTTAGCATGAATTTGAAATATGTAGGAATGCCAGATGAAAACCAGCAGTATGAAATTAGTGCACCAAGAGAAAAAGGCAAGGACAGGATCTGATCCTCTTGGGCTGGCTGCTGGCAAGCCTGCAGCGTGTGTGTGCTCTCTGCTTTACTCCCAATGCCCTCAGGTTGTTTTGAAAGACAAAAAGAAAGTTGGTAATCATACACCGACAGATGGTTTCTTGGTTAGTTATTCTTTATTTAGAGGGAAGCAACTGCGATTCATCAGCCTTTTTTTTTTTATAGCTACATCATGGTGAACTTTCAACTCCAAATATATCTCTAAGAAGTATTGTGTGGAAAACATCTATTAATAATAAACCTTGGGCTGACTGGAAATTTTGTTTTTCAACATTCATATTCCATTCTTTGAGATGTTTTCACACAATTTTGTTTCACTTTTCAATGACAGAGCTGTTTAGAAAGTTTTCCAGTGAATATCATATTGAATACATTATTTTCATGCCTATAATATGAACTTAGATGTTTCTTCTTATTTTTGGACTTCCTTTCTTTAACTTAATTGCAAATTTATAGCTAATGAGCTTCTTGGGTTTTACTTTCACTCTGAACATTTTTGACTGATTATTTTGGGGCAAATACTATGCTTGTAGCACCTCCCTACACATACCAGAGTTAAGCTGTATCTGTGAATAGTCCTTTTAAATAGTACTTTACAGAATTCTATGTGCACTTAAAGTTAAGAACGTCTCTAAGTAAGTTTTCTATGTGGAAGCCTGAACCAAATATTGGGAACAGTTGGCTTAAAGTTGAAGAGTGGCTTTCTACAATAAATAGAGAAAGCTCATGTTACAGTCCAGCTCATGGCTAGGCGTTCATTTTCCATTTGGCCCTTTTGGCTTGATGTAGGAATTCATTGCACATCTTAGATCCATGTGAACAGCAATTTCTACAAGATTCCCTAATTAAGGGAAAATCCTGCAAAAAAACCTAAACAATGAGAGACTCTTTGAGGGCTTCTGTTTTATATTTCCCACATGAGCAGACATCAGTTCAGGCCTGCACCAGAATTAGTGAGTGTAAACAAACTTGCACATGAAGCAGTGTCCAAATTTTCTTTTACAGACATGGAGGACACTTTCACTGATGATTCCTGCCCCCTTCCACCAATAACACAAACTCTACATATCAAAACAATTCACTTTTTCAGGTATTAAAGTGGGTGGAAGAAAACAAGACCACTATCTTGACCTTCTAAAATACATTAAAAAATTAAAATTTGTTTTGAAAAACATAAGCAGACCATCTCCATATGTTGTTACCATAATCAACTTAATGTAGCAGCGTTTACTTATTTTTAAAGAATTCTTTTGAATTTGCAATGAAAAATATCAGGGAACTAAAATAGTCAATATCTTTAATTATAAAAGATATGATCCAAATTATTTATATTTGGACTTGATATTTTGCATTAATCCATTACAAATCTGTAAAATTCAGGTCTACCTCAAAACCAGTCTGTAGCTGGAGGAATCAGAGCCACATTCAATACAATTTCCATCACTAGGCAAGTTCAACTTTTTTAGAAATTCTTAAGTATTTCTCAGATTATTACCACTACCAAATATCTGCCTCAAGGGTCATTCTATAACAGGGAAAATGAAAGGAAGAGTCCCTTTTTCACAGTGGTCTTATGGATATACCACATTGCTGGCCTTCTTCAAAAGAAGTATTGTTTTCCTATGAGGAATGTCATGCTGTTAGTAGATGGGGTCACAGACAAGACTCCCTTGCAAACCCTTGTTTTCCTTGTCTCCCTTTTGGAAAAAGCTCTCTTCTTATTGATAAAATTCAGTAGACAACTGGGCATTTCTCCATTGTTTTATCCTCAGTTCACCTACTTGGACTTGATTTGGCCCAAGTGTTGATGAAAGGCCTTATAATGACACCACATTTTCACATAAAGAAAGAAGATGTCACAAGGAGATAAAGCAGGAGGTCCCTTAGACAAACATATCCAAAGTCCTGGACCAACTATTCTGTTTACATTCTCCTTGAAGGAGAGCTCAAGGGAGCGAGGACTGTTGACCTTCTCCAACTCCTCATCATGAGAAATGGACACATGCCCTGCAGGCAGCTCCCTCCCCTGACTCCGTAAATCCTCTGTCTGCCCTCCTTCTTCTCTTCCCCTCTTTGGCACTGATCTGAAACCCCCATGGGTCACACAGTGGGCAATGAGATTAATACCAGGATTGTAAAGTTGATGACTTTTTAGACAGCTTAATGGGCCAGATGCTCAGCTGAGGATAAGGCCATCTGTCCACTCAAACCCTACCTGTACCAAACAGGTTATTGCTAGAAGAACTGTTAAGAGAGAAAGAGAGACAATTCAGAACTGCAAACCCAAAACCCAGCTACACAGTAACACAGAAGGACCTCCTGACACTAAGCACATGGAAGGGAAAATGGGAGATGATGTTCATGGCTGATATAGGCTTCAGTAAAAGGGAGACAATCCCAACTGTACACACTGTGAAAGACTTCTTTGCTCTTTCAGCAGACATAAAGGAGTCTCAGAGCCAGCAAAAACATTATACTAACTTTAAAGCCCTTTGCACTGCCAGAGTAGTGTGAACTGAGCACCCATAAATGAGTCAGGCCCAGTCTCCAAAGCCAGCTGCTCCTTTAGTGCAGTGATCTGTCTCCATACTCACTGATAAGCAGTCTATGCCCCATGACTTATAATAAAGGGAACGATGGTCCCTGAACAAACCCAGAGAAGAGGTATTGATTTGCAAATAGTTTAAAAGAATATTCAAGGGTCATGACTTGACCCTTTTTCAGCTCTGACATTTTATATCAGGGAGGATCCTATTGAGATGGGAATTCATATCCTAGACATTGTTTTGTCTTGTTTCATAAATAAGTTGAATAGCTTAATTGATTGACACCCACTGCACTTTCCCAGCTTCCTCAGACTCAAAAGTACACTGCTGTTTTCTGCCATAAATAATATGAACTTTCAATCAGCCACCAGGCACAAAAAGGAACAGAAAATTCTTCATACAATAGCTGCAATCTGGCATACGAGGCTCTGCAGGCCTAAAGAGAAGGGCAGTATTTGATATCATCAGGTATTTGCTTTCTTCCTGTTGCAGCAATAGTATTTTCCTACCGAAATGACCTAAACCCTAAAGAATAAATACCCAGGGGCCCCTTCAGAGAAGAAGTATAGCTTGTCTCAGAATTTATATTTGTCCAGGGACCAGGAAACTATTTTACAATCCTATGCACAACATGGTGAATGACACTCTGGACCACCAAATCCAGTCCCTTGGAGGTGCCAGTACAGCATTCTTTCATCCCTTCTGGACTCTACTTCAACTCCATCTCAACCCAAGGGACATTATTTGCCCCCAGACTCCCCGTTTGTCTCCAGATCTCACTCCTCTGATGGTTACAAACCTCCTCCTAATTTCTAATTTTTTCTAATTTCTAATTTAATGTTCATTTCTCTTCCTCAGCCTTGGTTTCATTAAATGAAATAAATAAGCCAAATACTTTTAAACTCTTCTTTTAAAGACAATTTAATGGCCTTGTCAGCAATGCTAGTGACTTTTTGTGAGCTCTTGGATAAGCTTAAAGCCCACATTTTCAAAAAACGGGTGCAAAAATGAGTTTGAGAGTTGAAGACTTCCTCTTGAGGAAGAAAGGTGGGGACGTAAGCATTTACCTTCAGTTGCCCAAGTGGGAAAATGTTAGCTTCTAACTTTCCTGTGCTTTAATTTCCTCATCTGTAAAAGAGAAAGGACAATACAGAACTCAAAGGGGAGTAATTACAGTTTCAAGTGAAAGGTTGAATTCTAAATGGGAAGCTCTTTTGTCTGTTTTTCCTTACTTGTTACTTCTTAAGGACTGCAAACCCTGGAGAGATGGCACTGAGCCAGACTAAAGCCAAGGAAAGGCTTCTCTATTGATTTCAGTGGGAAATTTTTATGTAAAAAGTTTCATAAAGGGTGACAGACATCAGTTGCTAAGAGCAATAAAAAGATGGAGAGAAGGAATACTGACTGAAACTATTGCAAGGCCAATTGCAAATATCAGCAGGTTTTTTTCTAGAAGAAACAGCAAAGAGTTAAATCTATTTTTCTTGCTTTGTTTCAGAAGAAATCTCTCCAAGGAAGACCACCATACGCATCCTCATCTGTAATTAATAAATGTTTGGAAGGACACTTTCCCACTCAACATATGAAATTATAGATGATCCCTTAATTCCCCAGACATTTGCAAGCCTTGTCTTGTCAGAATTGAATTTACTACAGCTGATTACCCTGAGAATGCACTGACCTTCTTAGCTCCTGCTGTGGTCTTTATTTTTTCCATGGCAGATAATATGGGGACCAGAAACTGGGGACTTGGTTGTAGGGATTATGTGATACTAATGAGACAAAGCTTATTGTTGATGTTAACTGTTATTACCACTAAAAAAAGTGCACAACTCTAGACAGATGGAGTTCACTTTGTTATACCAGGAGGGAGAGAATGCATTTTGACAGTAGCAGCATCTATTTAAAATCTGGATCACATCTGGTGCCTCTCTGAAGCAGACCATATCTGATCAATCAGAATTATAGCTCTTCAGTCTCCAGACAAGTTAGAAGAAATTCATTATCTGTTTTGAAGCCTGCTTCCCTTTCATCTATTAAAAAATGAAATGATTCATTGTTGCTGAATCCATTTAGATACCGAAAGAAAACAAAACGAAACAAAACAAAAAACAAATAAAAACCCAAACAAACAAAAACCCAAACAAACAAACAAAAAACCCAAAACAACTGTAATTAAAATAACTAGTAGGCTCTACATCTGATGACATGATTAATTCTTTGAAACTCTGTGCATGTAGGTACTTGGCTCATGCCAGGCTTCAGTCAACAGTTTCTTAGCTGATGAAATAGATAGCCTAGAACTTATTGCCATTTCTGGTTATTTCATAAACTGTTGGAAACACCCACGTGAATTTCTTCAAACTTTGTCAGAGGTCAATATTTTTCTTTTGGGCACATTTAGCCCCTGTGCTTGGCACACTGCTTGGGAGATACCACCTTGAAGACAGCAATATCTCCATGGGGCCTCCTACTCCCAAGGAGACCCCTGCTTTCCTGTGTATCCCTTTCTGGACCAGCGACCAGTGGTCCAGAAAATGTTGAAATTTGACACTGAAATGATGGGAATTCTTCCATGTGAGGTCTGCTGAACCCAAAAAGATGGTGAGCACCTCAGTTTCTGAATAACTAAATGCAGAATGCAAAAACAAAAGGATTTGTCCTATTCTGGATAACTTGAATTTCTTAATGTGATTTTTCTGATTACAGAGAGCTTTTTCTTGCCTTTGCTAATGAGCACAGAACTCACAACAAGTAAGACTCAGCATGTGAAGTTCTTGTCATCACTTCCCTCTTTACAATGGATTTTCTTTGAGGTCTGCAAGAGCACAGTTCAGAAAGTAGTATTCTGAAATCAATTGATTTTTATTTCCTTCATTCATAACTTTTATAAGAAAACTTAAATTAGGTGTTATAACTGAGGCTGGTGAGAGAACAAAATGGTATTTTGGGGATGGGGAAACACTGGGTTTAGTTTCAAAAATCTAACCTTTGAAGAACAATTTAAAATGATCATCAGCATTTGTGAAATATTTCTCAAAGTTCATTGGCAAATTGCTATTTTTGATTTGCGTTAATGAAATCCAGAGAAAACATCTACTTTCATGAGTGGGGTGGGGGTAGTGACCATAACCTTCCAGAGGAGCATCAGGTGTGCAAAGGCGACCAAGGCTGGCAGTAATTTCTGCAGCAGTGATGGAGCGAATGATTTTGACTGCTTATGGATCATGTCCAGATGGTTAAAGTTCACAATGAGGTTATAGCAGCTGCCTGGCCCAGAATGCTAAACCACCCTCAAAATCAGGTGGGGCAGCTCCAAAGCCATTTATCTACCATGGGTGCAGGAATGTCATGGGAAACTTAACTCTGGATGATATATATCGAAATCTCCTGCTAGCAGCACCAACTTATGTGGAATTTCTACAAATCATGAGTGACAAGTTTCTAACCAAGAAATAAAAGTTAACAGTAACTAAGGTGGAAGTGATTATGTTTGACTCCTGTTGAAGGCAGTTAAAACCACATGGTATATCAAGACAGCTAATTTCACAAAGCTGAAACAAGCACAAGCTAGCTGTAAAGAAGGACTGGAGACTAAACTTAATGCCTGTAATGAATAGTTTAAAATTATTTACCTAGATGTAAAAAGAACCAAAGAACAACAAAACAAACAAAAACCTTAAGTAAGAAAGCATGGTTCAAAAAACAATCTAGGACAGAAAATGTTGCAAAATGAGCAATAATAAAGATGAATGGATAGATGTTTAGTGGACAGATGCTGTAAACACTAGAAATACATCCTGGCACTATATAAAATTAATAGGAAGCAAAGAGATGCAAGGAAATACAAATGGCCAAGGAAAAATACAGTAAGAAGCAGATGTTTGAGTCCATTGGGACTGAGAGTAACCCTTCCAATACTGTAAGACCATGAATAGGAAGAGCATCAAAATAGCCAGTAATAATGCAGAAAGTCAGAAGCGTTTAACAAATGCATCCATTCTTGCCCAGGAGAAAACCGGGCGTTGTATTCACGTCATAAGGAAAGAATGAATATTTTCCACTCTAGCTACTGAAACCAAGGTAAAACAGTCACTATTAAAGTAACTTTTTAGTGTCAGTACAACCAGATACCTTGCACCAGGATTACTAAGATTACTAAGATTAAGAAGCTCCTCTGGGTGTTGTTTCTAGTAACTCAGGTCCAGTATGTATGTCAGTCAGCCTAACACTGAGGGTAGTAATAGCAGAAAATGTAATACAAGATTTAATTGCTAAAGAATTCAAGCAAGTAACAACATTTTGCAAGATTTTATGGAAAACAGAGCTTCTAAAAGTTGTTAATGTAATCACTGCAAAAGACAGAGACAGGTAGGACCCACTACATTCACTCGTTCTCATTTCCAGAAAATATGTAAAATATTCACTTTATACTCCAGGTAAGAAATATTTGGGAGTTAGGAAAACATGACACAAAATTCAGACTTATGTTCCTTGAAAAAAACCCCAATTGTTATCAAACTTAGAAGGATAGAGACAGTCTTAATTAGGGCTAGTAGAATTTGAAATAATTTTTCATTTAAAATTACCAGCTGTAATCTGCCCATTTTTTTAGTTAGCTGGGGTGATGCAGTAATAGTTTTTTGTTAGTATCATATTTTAGCAGTGGTATATAAAACTTTGAAGCAGTGTGATCAAGAACAGCTGCAGAAACCTATTTGATATGAGATACTCTTCTCCCCTCTATTTTTACATATGCTTCAATAATTAGCCTCCAATATAGAGAAAAGAAAAAAAAAAAAGTATTTCTGAAAGAAGTAGAAGAGAAATAGCCAAATTAATCTAATTTCTACCCAAGTCAGAAACAGGTATGAAGCATGGTCTCTGTTAATAACTGAAACTCTTGGGGTTTTTTAATCTGACATTTCTTTGCTGAAATAAGGCACATCAAATTCCTTGAGGTGAAGACACAAATTCCCTTTTTGCCCTGAACTCTCTGAAATTAACCCAGCACACGCTCACCTCTCCCAGATGGAGCCTGCAACAGCAGTCCAGGGAACGACTGTGGTTCATGTTGGCAATTACTTTGTGCAGTTATTTCTTCATTTTCTAACAGCCTTTTTACCATATGGAGACAAAACTCACTTTCAATGTCCAAACTATCACACCTGCTTTAAAAGTGTCAGT
Source organism: Megaceryle torquata (assembly GCA_024611175.1). NCBI lineage: Eukaryota > Metazoa > Chordata > Aves > Coraciiformes > Cerylidae > Megaceryle > Megaceryle torquata. The sequence continues at coordinate 17,342 of JANIJG010015544.1, read as the reverse complement.
GACTTGAGGGGTGCAATTGAAATCTTAGATTTCAACAGCACAGGAGCATAGCGAGGTATCCAAATTCCTGCTGCAGTCAGTGGAAACGTAGTCAACACAGTCAGTGAGATCTGGGGAGTTCCTGACTGAAGAAGACACCCACTTTAATCAGCAGGTTAAATTCCACACATGACCCTTTAACATCTCATTTTACAGAGAAATTAATCCAATGCTTTGCAGCAAGAAAACAGAGTTCTTTTTTCTGAGGAAGTATTTCAATATATATTTCTCACTCCAAAAAAATTTATCCTCAGGACCAAATAGAAGGCATTGCTTACTGCAGATGTTCTTTCAAAGACCTCACCGGTCTTCAACTTTATGGAAACTTCTCTGCATCATAGCTCTATCTTCTTAATGCCTGATGTCTGAAGGGTGCAGCTACTCCCAGATTTTTGCAAACACCACACGTTTTCAAGTATAAGTACAAACCAAAGGTCTGCACTGATTTCTCTCTGCAATTTGTTTTTCTTGAGAATTTATTATTTCTCCCTTCTGGATGTGTCTGTTGACTCTTTTGAAGGAAGGAAAATGACAATGAGTTCCTAAATATTGAGTGTGCCCTTCCAGCTCCAGATAGTAAAAGGCACCACATCTGAGACAAGCTTGAATGGAATGTAAATCCCTTGTACCAAGACTGTCCTCCACAGACAGACAAACGAGACCCATCGTTGTCTTCCAGCAGAGAGCTAGGTAATGACAAGCAATTTTGCTGAGGTCACCCTAAGCCATAACCTTTGGTGTGAATTCCCCCACTTGTAGGAAGAGGTTGGGAGGTGCACAATATGAGAATGCCTAGAGTATGAAGACACCTTTGCATCACATCTCTGATAATCAAGATATGCTGCTAAGTGACTGTTTACAGGTACTCGTTTATCACATAATGATTTGCAATATTCCAGAATATAATATAGAAAAGGACCCAAAACCAAGATAATACCCTGCAGCACCACCTCTGATAATAGAAACATATTTTCCACACCTGCTGACTTCACACCCAAATGAACAGCTGTTTAATAAACACTAGGGGGGAGAAAAAAATACCCACTCTGGAGTTTCATCAACAAGTAGAGAAAACCTGTTACTGTACCAACATTCATCTCTTTCTGCCTGATGACTGTCACGCACACCCTGAAGAAATGTGTTTCTCAGTTGTCCTCACCTGGGACAAGGGGAAATACAGGTCTATACTGATTTTTAAAGGCAATCAGCTACTCTGCCTTCTGGATCACATTAAAAGGAATCTCATGGTGGAACTTAGAGATGAGATTATCTTGTTCATGCATACGGTATAAGCACATTTCCATCCCAATTTGAGTTTGGATTTTAAAGCTAACTACATTTGGTTAGACAAGATGAGAAGATTTGTAAGCACGTTGACAGTCTTTTTGCCAATTGCCAGTTATTAATACCTTACAATCTTCTGATCTTTACCCCTGACATTTTTCTTTAATGCCTTTTATTTCAGATTCTTTAGGTCTTCTTCAGAGCCCTACCTAATCTTCCTATTTGAACATCACTCTCTCACCTTCCACACATCCAGGATTTACATTGCTTGTTGACTTACTCTAGCAATACAGTCTTACAAGATCCCAATGTCACAATGTCACAATGTTTGATAATGAAAATACTCCCTGGAAGAAGAAAGAAAGTACTTTTTTTTTTTTTTTTTTCACTGAAATAGTGCTTCTTTTTTTTTTTTTTTTTTTAATCTTTAAAACCAATATTTTAACATTTAATATTTTGAGGAAACAAAACCCAAATATATTGAAGAAAGACACTGATCTGGACTGAGACTGCAACAAAGCATTATAGACCTAATTTCTAAAACTAAGAAAAATTTAGGATCTTGGCAGGAGTGAAGGGTCATCCAGATGAATTTCAGTAACCTAAGAACTTTAATAAACCTGGCTCAAACCCTTCAACAGTTAAATCTGCCTACAAATGAGGACACCCTTCCTTGGGATCCTCACTGCAGCACTGTCTGCCATTAGCCAAGGACATGCTCTGCTCGGTCCCAGTGCCTTCGGGAGGTGCTCCCTCTTTCAAAGCTGGCCAAATCCATTTGCGTCACAGGCACTGCCTGCCCAGGACCATCCCTTTTCTGCCCCTGTGCCCATTTGGCAATGCCCTCAGCCCTTCCCCCAGGCTGTGCTCCTACCACTGCAGTCTGCACATACACAGATTGCAGCCTGAGCACCATTTTGGCACTTCAAACACACAGCACCTGTTTTGAAGGTTAACAGATAGTGACAAGTATAATCACAGCCTCTGCTGAAGCTTTAGCCTGCCAGCCAGCCAATTATGCTTTTAGTTTTTTTGATAGTTTTTTGTCCTCACAGACACACCCCATCACTTTGCAAGGCAGATCCACAGGCAACTGCAGCATGTTCTGTTTTGGAAAGACGGTCACCTTTTCTTTGTCTCCTTCCTGGTGGGCAACACATTTCGGAGCCATTCCCCACTGTGCCAAGGCACTGCACTGGGATGCTGCTCCTTGACAGAAGCATGGCTTGAGGACGGTCCAGCAGCTTTGTCTACCTTATGTTCATCAGGGCCACCACACAGGACGAGACTACCTCTGGAACTCCATCCTCACATTTTGCCTTTATGGGCTCTGAGGTCCATGGCCAAGAGAAGTCACAAGCTGCCCCAGTCATGGTTGTACACTGCAGAAGTGTGATTGGAACTGGGATCACTGACAGGGCAGGAGGAGGAGGCTCATATATCCTTGTCTAAAGGTTCTCATGACCAGAAAGTTCCTCTTAATCTCAGAGCATGTTGCTTTCAACTGTCAATGAGTGCTTTGACAGAGGTCTTCTCCCCAGGCAGCCTGGGCTAGCTTCTTTTGCAGGGAGGAAGATAGGGAAAAGAGCTTTAAAATCTAAGTGTAGCAACATCCCCAGCTCCCCCCAACCCCTATAATACACAGTTTACTGGTGTTCAGTCCTACAGACCCAGTGGGGTCACAGTTCTTGGCCACTGCAGTGTGCAGAAAAACAGTGGCCTAAGACCTTCATATTTTCTGAATTAGGTTTCTGAAAACTTTTGTCCAGAAGGTACGCTGGATTCTTCAGTGCACCAGTTTGATTTCATCTTAGCACAGAAAGGAGCAACCAAGCTTTCTCCTTCCACCCCTGGAAGAGGATCCAAAGATACCTGCAGCACTAAGGACATTCAAATTCCATCTCTTTTACAAACTCGCTGACTTGAGCTAAGCAGCATGGACATTGGGTAAGGGTTGTCTCTTCAGGGTGCTTCACTGCAATTGAATCCTGAAGGTAGAAAACAAAAGTGGTGCTTGGTGAATGTAACCTGGAAGGGCAGTGGGGAAAAGCCAGGCTGTTCCTTCACAAAACCAGGGCACTCAACTTTTTGAAAAGACCTTTTTTTGTTGTTGTTTTCCCAATTAAGCTGAAAAAAGGCAGCTATAAATACTCATTTAAGGAGTCATTACCTCTGCCCAAAATGAAGCAAACACAGCAGCATTTAAAAGAGCCCTGAGGAGCTGACAGAGTCTGCAGTGTTCCTCCCCGGTGAAAGACACTGCTCCTTTCCAATGGAGGCAGCATGTGTTTTCTGTAGGGCTACAGGAAGTGGATAACCCTGTCCCCATCCCAGTGATGGGATCACCAGCCATATTCAGAAGGTTCACAGAACCAGAAAGCAGTGACAGGGACAGTGCTGGCATCTTTGTGGTGGAGTCAGCAGCTCAAGACGCAACTAGAAATCATGATGGCATTGGTGTGCCAGCATAAAGAAATCCACAGGGCTATTTCCTTTGGGGTGGGAAGAATGGATAGGGTGTACAGGTTTTTTCTCTTTGCTGGCATCCCAGCTGTCTAGCAGGACTGTAAAAGAGCATGGCACTCCCCTAGTTTTGGGGAAGGGAATATAATTTCCTCTGTAACTTTCTAGCAAAATACTGGTTTAGGGGAATCCATGATTTCCCTACAGACAGGAAGCTGATGGCAGCATAGTTTGCAGTGGATTCCCTTTCTTGCACTCAGTTAAGAAAGTTCACAGATCTGCACAAAGGAGTTAGTCATGGGGACCTGGGGTTGCCAGATGCCAAAATCTTGTGCCCTCTTCCCTTGACCTAAGTTTGCCCTTGGGCAGCTTGGAGGCACCACATCCCAGAAGACAAATGGAGGGGCTTGGCATGGGAGCGATGACTCTAGAAATGGTGTTGAGATGATGAACAGCTAGCAAGAACAAGCCCAGATCCCACCAGCCCTGCACAGGGAGAGGGCTGGAAGAAGGTGAGAAGAGGAAGGCGGGACTGGCTCCTGTGCGTTGCAAAGTGGCCTCATGGTACCTGGAGGCACTGGCTTTAAGAAATGGCAGATCAACCCAACCAGATGCATCTCTGACCTGAAACACAGGTGGAAGATGGGTCACGACACATATCAAAAAATTCAGATCATGGTGGCCTGATGAGGAGGTTCATGACAGTTCACAGTCCAGCTGCTCCTGCTGTGGGACTGAGACTCCTCCACATGCTGGAGAGCTGGCACATAAAGGCTGTTGTGCATGCTAAGAATCCAGAATGGCTCAGCAAAACAGTCTACAGAAGGACAAAATTTCATTAAAGGGTGCTTTCCCAGTCTCTGCACCAGCAATGCTCTGTTTGGAGTCTAACAACACTACTGGGGGTTAGGTGTTAGGTGCCAAGTTCTCATCAGCCTTTTCCAACCACAACACTGCTGCTAAATTTAAACAAAATCTGTTCCTGTCCATTCTCAATGCCATGCTCTTCCCTGTCACACAAGGCAAACTGAACTTGATACACCCTCCAGGAATCTAATTATTTATTTATTTGCAACCAGTTCACCTGGTGACCACCCATCCTTCCAGAACATCCCATGACCTCAGGGGCAAGCCAAGGTGTCAGGGGCACCCAGACAACACTGCGTGGGAAAGGAAGGAAAAATGCAATAAAATTGCTGAGGAAATGCACCTACAGTCCCCAGCAACAGTAAGGGACTGCAAAGTATCCAGATCTCATGTAACATGGAGCAAAGTATCTTCTCCACTAAAAATAAGGGTTGCATTTGAACCAAAGCTGTTCCCAAAGAGAGGCTAACTTCACACACACCATTTTTTTTTTTCTGAGAGCAGGTCACCTTGGCAAATGTTTTTCCTTTATCTGAGGGAAGAGAGATGGAGGAAACGCCTGCTCAGAGCTCCTGTGTCCTCAGCTGCATGACAGGTCAGTAAAGAGCAATGAAACACCCCATCAACTGAGCCCATGCTATTAAATTCAAACCAGAAATGTCACACGAGTTTTTCTCATATCATATAATCACACAAACCTGAAATTTCCATTCCTTTTCAACTGCACCAGTGGTGTTGGAATGACATGCAGGGTAACACCAGGAAAGTTACTGCTGTAAAGTAAGCACCTGGGGTTTAGTTTGCATACTGCAGGGAATGGGAATTATTATCCATTTTATATATTTCTTTTGAGCAACTATAAATGTGCATACTGCCTGCAACTAATGCTGTTATTTCTGTGGTACATTGCTAACAGGATACCAGAAAGCCCAAAACAGGAACACTACCATTAGCAAAAAGCACAAGGCATATCCTCAGCAGAAGGAAGAGACAAAACACACCTATATTCCACACTGGCATCCAGCAGTTTTCCCATTTGTTAAAGCCAAAATATTGTCATGATCAAATCATTTCTGAATGAAATCCAAGATGGGTGGGTGGGAAAATGCCAGGCCCTTTTATTTTTTCTTCAAAAATCTCTGAAAGGAAATAGTAATTTATAAAACTTTTCTTACTGGGAAAAAAAAAATAGAAAAGGAAAAGGCAAAAGAAAAAAAAATTAAGAAAAACCCCCACAAAACCCCATCAACAATGAATTCTAGCTACATAGCCCTGCCAAAACAGTTTTTGTAATTACTACCACAGGAAAGTCCTGGGGTATGACTTGGGTTTTCCAGTTTTTAGAGCAAGACTCTTTGGCACTTCACAGGCAAGCATGCAGAGTAATTGCTCTGGTGGCTCGATGCGACCTCATCTGCGTTTCTGCTCAGCAGGGTAATGCTGAACCACTCTCTGTGAACTTGCGAATGATCTTGAGCTATACAAGGCATGTGACCAAAGCCTTCACTCCAGAATAATCTGGAAGAAAGCTCAGATTACTGATTCAATATCTGTTTTTGCCACAGAGGAGAACTGATTTCTGAAATACAGACTTGGAGATAGCTCTGCTTATGGTAACTTGTCAACAGGGTAACAGGTTGTACTGAGGTGGAATATCTTCCTCAGTCTTCAACCATGATGCTCCAGTTGGCTGTGCCAGGCCTACCCTTAGTGATCCAACACAAGGACATCACGTATGTATTCATTTTAAATATAGAGAGGCCATTCACTCCTCTACCATTGTGCAGCTAACTGATGTTTAGCCAATTAGATTGATCTGAATGTCCTAAATGGGATGTAGTCAGCATTTAAGTAGATCATTGACAAAAATAGAAAATCAGAAGGACTTGGGAGCTATTTTGGTATAGCCTGTGACTGTAAATGGTGTGGCTGATAGCTGAGACCACTGGCTTCATTACAAGTAAAAGCCCCATCTAGAGTAAACAGACGAACAGACTCACATAGATCATCTTCTGGTTTTACATCTTTATAAGTGTTTCCCTATGAGAAATACTCTTAACAAGGTTGACATTGCCTTATCCCAAGGTCCCTTAACAAGGGAAACAATTAACCTCTACTGTCCACAAATACCTTCTCTCTTTCATGCCTATGCAATTATTGCTGTGCACAAATGTTTTCAGATAACATCTTTTGATTCAAAACACCAGTATCCATATATAAAAGTGCAGCCCATAACTTCTAGCGGTATCAGAGAACTTGGTTTCCAGTAGACAAGATTGCTGCACTAAGCCATGTTTTGGAATGCAATAGCCAGCTTCTGATCTCTAATTGACTTCACATTTGCCTCCCACTATAGCACTTGAGAAATGTTAACAGTATTTTTTTTCAGCCAACACCTGTGAGAGGGAGGGAAGCAGCATTATCTCTGTTTTATGGAGGATCATTGTTAGCAGAAACAAGCTAAGGTTAAGGTTATCTGAATGTCTACAATCTAGCCAGAAATAGTTGTTCTGGGTCCTACTGAAGGTATTGAAAAATGTAGCAAAGTTGGTCAAAATTGTTCTTGGAAGCTAAACTTCCTCTGACAATAGAAGAATAATTAATCCAGGATAAAAAAAAATCAAAAAAAACCCCAAAAAACCAAACCCCAAACAAACAAACCCAAAACACAGCATCAGAAATCCCAGTGGGTGAAAGCTGAAATAAAGTACTGAAATAGACAGTGTTTTTCCCAGCTGTGAGGATAACCTTACCATGATCTCCCAGAAACGGGGTCCTTCAGTTTTCATTCAAGAGAGGGTGACTATTTCAAGCTCATTTGGAAGCTATGAGCTTGATGCAAAATGATGTCTTATGGTCTGAATCATGTAGGAGGTCAGACTGAAAGATCATTGTAATCCCTTCCAGTCTTAAAGTCTTTGACAGTTTAGTGTCTTTCATATGGCTAGTTCTTGCTCTGAGCAGATGCTGAATTAATTCAGCATTTAAGTGCTTTGCTGCTGGGTCTGATAGGATTCACTGCTCCTACCACGCTGCCTTCCAGCTCTTTATCTTCAAGAGAATGCCCTGCTGGTAAGGGCTGACATGAGCTTTATTTTCCAGTCACCATTTTATTATAACAAGCACTGGATCCAAAAATGGACTGACAACCCAAGATAAGAAAGTGGCAGAATATCAATTTACAGCCTCTTTCTCAAGTCAGGCACATCCCAGAAACACCCACAGACCATGTGGAGAAAATGTTTGAAAAACACTTCCAGTGCTGTTTTCTTCACATTCCTCCAACATGCCAAGGATTCTCGAGTATGCCTGGCTGGAAGATTTCCAAACAATACCTGGAATGCCAGAACTGTGCTTTAGTAGATGACACGTCCTAATACGTCACCTTGGAATTATGTCCCTTGAGGAGAAACCTACTATTAGAGTCCAAACTAATTGCAAAATCATGGAATAAGTTAGGCTGAAAGGGACCTCTGGACACCCTTATTCCAACCCCTGCTTGCAAGGTCACCTTCAGAGCTGTCTGCTCCAGGGCTCCAAACTCAAACTACTGGAAGAGAAGCAATACATAATGGAGCCAAACTCTTCTTGCCAGCGGTAGATGGTAGAGGAACAAATGGTAGCAGAAGTTGTTCTCAAGTTGCAGATCAGGAGGCTCAGACTGGCAGCTTTGGTACCTGTAACTGAAGAGGGGGTAGAAACTCCACCTTTGGAGGTTTTTCAAGAGCTGGCCAGACAAAGACTGAGCAGCCCTGACTTACTGTTGGTAACAGCCCCGCTTTGAATAAGAGGTTGGGCTAGAGACCTCTGGGGTCCCTTTCAATTAGGGTGTCTATGATTCTGTAAACAGATAGATCAATGGATCAATCGGTGGAAGTCAGCACAGCTTTTGTGAATGTAAGTCAAACGTCCAAAATGTGTTTGATATTTTTGAAGGATTGCTAGACATGAGTGCCAGAGCTGTTTGGCTGATTCACTGCATTTGAGTTTTGAAAAGAATTGACAACTGATAAAGGCTTTAAAGAAATTACTGTCATGGAGTATCATAAACTCACATCACATTAAAACACAGGAAGTTAAGTGGGCATAAATAATGAGATATATATGCACACATACGTGTGTGTACATATGTGTATATTTTTGTATTTTCACATTCTGACATACGTAATAGAAGCAGAGTTTCTAAAAAGTCCCCCAGCACCTTGTAACTTGCGCTGGGATTGCAGCTGTTCAGTGCGATCCTAGTGATCTGAAAAGGGAAGATGCAATGAAATGACCAATGGTCAAGTACTAAAAGTTATCCAGGATTTTCAGATCTAATCCTCAATGTGAGTATTTGTGAGAGGATCTCATGACACTGATTAACTAGACAAAGAAACTGCAGTTAAAACTCAGTGTCAATAAGAGCAAATCAATGTATATAGCAGAAATCATCCTAGCCATAAATAGGAAAAGGACTGAAGTAGTTGTGAACAATCATCTGAAAGTTTCAGCTCAGCAACTTTGAAAAAGAGAGTGATGGCTTTTATTAGAAAAGGGCAGAGAACAATAAAAAGTCCATTGCACAGGCTCAAATTTTGGAAATTTTAGACAGCTCTGGTCAATATTTCTCCACAGCAAAACTACAAAAGGTAATGTGGAGGGCAATGTTTATCAGAGATCTGGAGTGGCATTTACAGGACAAATGACTGCATCAACTCTTGCTGACAGAGTGATGGTGTCCCCAGTGACACCAGAAGTGGGCTGCTCCACCTGTAGGCTTAATTTCCTCCAGCCCTGGCTTAGGTTTCTTGTGAAAAGCATAACTATGCACAATTCATAGCACTGCACACAGATGCCACCCATAATGCGTGTAGAGGACAGGTCAGTTAGCAGCCTGAGGCCATTTAGGTATTTCATTCTACGATGGACAGATTACGTATATGGGTCTACCAGAAACTCCCCATTTCAGTGTGCAGAGGTAGACTGAGGGAAGGAAAGCAAGCAAGAGAGAGACTCTGACTCACAGGTGCTTGGGTAAAATAAGAATAAACAAAAAATGGTTCCAAACAAGCTGCATCTTTCACACCTGCAGGCCCTGTGATAGCACTGTAACAACCATGAAGTCTTTGTGCGGCATCAGGAACAGCAGGATTCCAGTTTAATGCTGTTATTATTTACTTATAAATAGTATCAGTGGGTGGAAGCTCCTATTTCCAGTCTTGTAAGGGAACAAAACACTCTAGAAATCTCCGCTCTCTCTAGAAATACCAGCATCAGGGGACGCGACAGGTTCGCCAGCCTGGAGGACAAGGTCTGGGGATCAAGAGCAGTGGAGAGAGGACACTATTGCACAGGCCGGACTGGGGCTAGGGCACAAAATCTGACTCACCTGTTACTGTTTCCAGATAATGAGTGAAGTGAAAGAAATGTAGTCTGCCCTTTGGATCACAAAAGATCTTTCTGCAGGTCAGGACCACACATTGCTGTAAGATGCAGGGACTTGAACTGTCAGACATTTTTTGTGACAGTTGAACAACATCGTATTTCATGGACAGTCCTTTCTAGAAAGACTTTGATACAAACTGCTAAATACATTGGAAGAATTACAATGTAGGGCATTAAAAGCTAGGAAGCCAAAATGGTCAAGTTAGTAGCTCCCACTCATACTCAGGTTGCAGCTTTCCAGACACTATGTACAGAACCTTGAGCTCCTGGTATGATGAGTATCATCCAAGTGGATTTGAGCTTCTCCTCCTAGAATAACCAATGTGTAAGTCACAGATTGGAGCTTCTTGGCAGTAGTATTTTAACTTAGCATTTTACAGAATACTAAAGGACCATTATAGAGTTCTGCAAAACCAGGCAGTGCCACTTTTGAGTTTCACTTGTGCCTGACATGTTTCAGAAACCAAACCTCAACCCCACAAAGCTTTGCAAACAGAGACTGTGACAGCACCCAAGCCCATCCTGAGAGGGGAAATGGGCACAACTGTTTCTGAAAACACCTACTCAGTTCACCCATGCACTGAGCAGTTTTACAAGTTAGTCATTAACCATCTCACCCTCACTGAGGTGCACACAGTGTATAATAACCTCACCATGTGGCTCTCTACAGCCAAGTGCCTTACAGACATTCTGCTCTGGGGTCTTGGGGAAGAGTGAAGGGAAAGAAGCTTGGAAGAAAACTCTTGTGTTGGTTTCACTGGTACTCTAGCTGCCAAAGAGGAGTCAAGATTCTCTGTGAGTGCAGCCCCAAGTGATGAAGCTGAGTTACAGAAAGACAGCTGAGGCATTACAGAACATGAAAACAGCCGCTAGAAGCTGCATTGTGCAGTACCATGTACTAGCAGGAGTTTGCTCAGGTTCTAAGAAATGAAATTTCCTCCTCCACCTGGAAAATACTCAAATCCCCATGTTGCTTGAAAGTTGTCTTAAACACAAAGGTACTGGCACTACTGGATCAAGATTGTCCTGTTGAAATTGGCCCAACAGGTAGCCACACAGGAAAGACTTGTAGGACTAGAAAGATGCCAGATGAAGAGAAATGAGACCTGGTAATTCAGACATTCAGCAGAGACCTGGCTCCTACTTCTTGCTCCAGTTGGGTATCCTCATCACTAGACCATGTCTCCTGTCTCTAGGACAAACTCTGCACTGCACCACTCCTTTTCTCATTATTCAGTGGCCTGTTAAATCTTGAAGGGCCAGGAATAGATCAAGCAGAAGAGGACAAACCTTTTTTGTCTGATTTGAAGATACCTACTTTGAGAGAGCTGCTTTCTGCCATGGATCCCCTGGACCATTGCTCCTTCAGAGCAGGACAAGCCTCATTAGCACAAGGCAGGATTTCCTGGCTTCCTCCTGGCACTCAGGGAGGCCGCTAGCAAGCATCAGGGGGCTGCAGTAAAAAGGAGAGGACTTTGGATAAATAAAAGGTTTCCCTCCCCTTCACAGCAGTGACTTTACAGAAGGAAACAAAACAAAAAGTGACACAGGGCTGAGATAACACCCTGCACACTGTCTAACCCTCTGGTAGGGTTCCCTCTGCTCTTCCAGGTTGGAAAGCCTGGGAAAGAGAACATGCCTCAGCCACAGAGCCCAATGTCCCTTGCTAGCATCTTTAGGACCTTCCACCCCTAATTAATTTTGGCTAAAATTGCTCTGAATGGGGTGGTACCAGCACCCCTGTACCCTGAAGCACTCCTCCAGGCATCAGCTGCGGTGGTACCTACTGTGTTCTCTTACACACAGCAATTTTGCAAGCATGTCAGGTGCAGTCTGGGAGCAAGTCCTGTGGGTGGCATTTCCTCAGCTGGAAGCAGGGTCTGGCCATGGCCATGAAGCTCACTTGCAGGCCTCTCTGAGGACCACCATGCACTCTTGAAGGAAGAAGTTTTACTTCCATCTGGCAGCTCTCATTGCAACAAATCAAGCAACACATTATTAGTTTTAAGACAAAAGGGGAGGGGAAGAACAAAAGATCAGAGCAGGACTGATTTCTGTCTCGTCAACCTCCTCAGGGCTCTTTCCTGTTTATGAAAAGTTTGCTGAGGGCTACAGATGAACCTCAAGTAGAACCTCTGCTCCAGACAGACTCGAGCACTTGGGAGAAGGAAATGACTCCAAACTTGGCAATGTGAGGTCCATCTTTGCCTGCATGTCTAGCCACTTGCTGGAGAACAGAAAGCAAAACATCTCAGAAGAGGCATGCAGAGCACTGCTTTTTGTCAGTCCTTGCACACTGAAACTTTGACACTTAAAAGGCTGTAGGGAACCCCTTGGTCCAGCAGTGTCATGGATGTTGTGGAGCCAAGAGCAGACCTACAAATGAAGCTGGTTTGCCATGGTATCACACAGGGTTTCTCATAAAAGTGACTGAAAGAGAAAGAAGATCTCACACATCAAGGCTGCTGAGTATCCTTGTCATGCTCACGTGTGAAACCTTTTAGCCTACAAACCTCAGGCATGCTGCCAAATAGTTATGGGAAGACTTTCCTCTGTCCAGATTGCATTTACAAGGAGGTGGCACTTGCAGAACCTTTGTTCCTGCAGTAAAGTCATGTGTGGAGGGTTCTGGGTTTAGGTGTTTTTTCAATAGGATCCAAACCTTGGTCTGCAAACCCAAGAACCACTCTGCCCTCAAAACAAGCAAATTTGCTCAGGATGGCTTGGCTTTTGAGCACAAGTTCAGACTTTAGAGCATGTGTAGAGATCTGGTGACTGCAAGGAGATCCACATGTTGATCAAATCACTTTCCAGTGGTAGTTCTGCACCTTCCCCTCCAGGTCTAGCACAATGAAGTCCTTCAAGGAATGTGGTCCTCCCTCACTCAGTGCAGAGGATGTCAGCCCAACCAGCCTTCAAGATCCACATCCTTGCCTCACCAGCAGCACTGCATTGCCAGCAGCAGTGCTCGGCAGCAGCAGCTCAAGTAGCATTTCCCTCCTTGGGCTGGACTGTGTCCTCCCCATGAAGTAAGGGGCCATGGCACCACCTTCCAGCAAGGAAGCCCTCTTGGTGTAGCTCAGAAGAGCCAGTGAGGAAACAGTCATGACTGTCATCAGTGCCCTAGACAGGATCTATTTGGGCTGCCCACCTGAAAGGTAAAAGCTGAGAGACTCTGAAGAGGACCTGGCCTCCAAACCTTATACCTTTTGTTCTTCTCTCTCAGGATATGGGAGGAAATCCAGAACAAAGTGTAAAGCTGCTCCTTCTCTACTAGGGCAGGTCAGGATTTGATCTACCAAGGATGCTGCAAAGGATGATGCATAGATAATTTGCACCTGTACACCAGTGCTGTTAACAGGGACCTCACAGTGATGCACAAAAGGTCAAATATCTTGTGTGGGGAGAAAAAGGTAAAAAAACAGTTGGTTGTTTTTTTTCCCCCCAAAAGGAATGGAAATGGGCCATGGCACAGATCCCACCTCCTTGCTTACCAGCAAAGCTGCTGTTGCATAAGCCTGGAAAGTAGAGATCCCAAGGACTAACACGTGCCTCATTCCCACAGCTTCAGCAACGACCATCACTCACGAGAGAAGCAAAAACTTTTCCTTAGGTGAAGCTGAGGGACCCTTGCCCAGCCCAGGATCCTTCTGTTCAAATTTAGCAGCTAAAATATGCTCTTTGCCATGCCCAGGAAAAGCCCTTCTGAGGCCTCTCATGTAAAAGATGAATGCACAAACCATCCTTGTGGTACAACAAGGAGAGCATGGGTGAGCAAGGACAGTTCAAAGGCACTCTGTTGACCAGCCGATGTTTTCCTCCTGACTGCCAGCTCTGCAAAAGCAGGCTGTGGTCTGAACCCCCCTCCCACATCCAGCATCAGCCCATAGTCTCAGTGCAGTGCCCCTTGGGCACCCTGCAATGTCTGCTGGCACAGGGAGACCCTGGCTGTTGGGAAAGAAAGGAGACAGATCAACTTTCCAATTCCCAGATGAGTCTCCAAGGCAGGCAGTAAACAGCCTACAGCAAACAGAGCAAATGGAACCAGAGAGGCAGTAAAGCAACAGCCATTTTCAGATGGCTGGAGTATTTCACAAGCTGGTGGTGATTTAAGTGGAGTTTGCCCCAGGTTTGCATGTAGACAAGGCACAAATAGCCTTTGTTGGCCAAAACCCAGACCATCCTGCAAAGTTAAGAGAAGTAATCGGAGGAGATCCTGCAGGGTGCAAGTGTTGTGTGTCCAAAGCATCCTGAACAGTAGGAACCCATCCTTGATGGCACCACTGGTACACAAAAGTGCAACTCAAAATGGGACAGAGTTATAGCTACACTGCATGAAAGATGCTCTTCCCTTAATCTGCTTTTCAGACTATTTAATTCCTCATTTAATTTAACATCTTCCCCAGTCCTGGGAGACCAGGGGCTGATGTCTGGCACGGCTCTTGCCTCCTGCAGCCTCCTCATGATCAGGTCCCTCTCTGGCCAGAGGAGCAGCCTCCAAAGCAGCTGTGTGCAAGGGATCTCCTGGTTCCCTGTATGGGCAGTGAGCCTCCCCTAGCACAGACAGACTCGTGCCACCCAACCCCAGGGAGGTGAGACTCTCGGCCACAGAAGGGCTGTTGTTTTCCAAAGCAAAGCTCAAAAGTGTTTCCCTGAAGGCAGGTCAGTGCCAAAGGACACTCTTGAGCTGGGGTGACACATCTCACACAGGCAGTGGCCTCCACCCCTGCCAATGTACTACAGGTGGCCACAGCAACTGCAAGCTGTCCTGAAACTGGAGCCTGGACAACTAGTTAGATAACAGCTATGGTCCATTAGTTTGGCAGGCCGACAGGTCCCCGTGCCAAAAAGCCCATCTCTACTCAAAAGGGACACTGTTAACAGTAACTCAAGAGGATGCAACAGAAGAAAATAAACAACAGTTGAGGCAGTTGGTGTAATTGGCCAGCAGACGAAAATAAATTTATGCCAGCTTGTGAATACGGCTGCTGAGCATGATTCAGTGAGTAAATCGTGTGGCACAGAGCACAGGGCAGACAGGAATAAAATTAAGTAAGAGACAAAAGCCAGGCTGCCTCTTGGAGAATATCAACCCCTAACCACCCAGCTTTTCCCATTTCTGCCTGTTTCACTCACATGTGTCCCCTGACTTCATTAATGTATGGGTTTCCCAGACAGCCATAATGATTTTTTGGAGGGACATATGCCTGAGCCACTGCTAAAATAAATACCCAAACCCTCCAAAACCCAAGCAGAATTAAAAAAAAAGAAAATTAAAAAGAAAATGTTCAGCAGAAAATCCCAACCATTTCAAGTGCTCTTTGAGCACCATACATGAATAACAAAGAGTGAGCCTGCCATTTATTCCTTTGCGGATCACTTTTAAGATCAGCTTTTGTTCTGTGCTTTTTAGAGCAGCTCAAGTCCAATGGACAAAAATTCCATTCCCAGGAGTACACAAGAAAGAACCGGGAGCCCTGGGCTGCACATTTCACCTTTACTTTTTTTATTCTATACTAGAAATGTTTGGCATGGTCTTAACACACTGAGCCATCATGTTCCTTTATGCAATAGGGCCAACAGCTTGGAAGCAGGGATTCTGCAAGAAGGAAAGGAGGATGGAGGCTGTAGATAATGTGCATCAACTCAGCCAGGGTGGATGGGACCCTACCAAACATGAACAGAACCTCTGCTTTGCAGATGCTGCTTCTGGATCTTAGAGGCAGCACAGAAAGTATCATCTCTTTTTGCATCCTGACCTGGATACAAATAAGGCAATTTAATTTACACACATGCTCATCTCCTGGTTTAGCTGCAAACCACTTGCTCTTATCAGCTCTCTCTGTGAAATACCAGCCCATCTTTTTTTTGCAGGGAAACTCCTGTTCTGGCTCATACAAAGGTGGTTTGAAAGGCAGCAGAGTGCCAATGTTCATGTTCTCTCCACCTTCACAGAGAGGTCCCGGCTCGTTGCCAGCTCAAGCCCATTCTTTGCAGAGAGATGGAAATCTTCTGCCTTCAGAGAAACCACCGAACAAGCCCCTAGCAAAAGTTGGTTTTCTTGCCTTTTCCTGCAAAATGATGGGATGCTTGTCTCCCCCCTCAAATACCAATTTATTCACTCTATCCTTTCTAAAACAATCAACTCAATCACAGTGTAAAGCAATGAGGTCACTAGAAACTCTACAGAAGATGTTATCACTGCTGTCCTATGATTCCCTTGGTCTTTGCATTGACTGCCTTGTTTTCCTGAGCCATATGGGAAGATACTGCCTCTCAGCAAAATATAGACGTGAGAAGTCTCAGGGGCTATGCCTCAGACAGTAGCATTTCCTTGACAATTATAACTCTAAGAACTAGAATGTTTAATTTTTTTAATTATAGAAGAAATATTTAGGCCAGATTTTCAAAGATTAGTTCAAATCCCATTTAGGCATGGCTATAAATGGCCTGGTTTATCCTCAGAACTTAGAGACTCTTTGAAAAATGAGGTCATAAAAATGACAGTGGGAGCTGCTGAGACCTTCTACCAAACCTTGCCCCAAACAGCTTCCCCTGCCAACAGGGTCACTCCTCTTTACAGCCTCCCATGGAGCTTGGGAAGTAACGTCACACTGGAAACATCAGAGAGCTGCAGAAGGTGGGAGTCACTGAAGCTAGTGTTGTTAGGTATAGCTGGCACGTTTAAGCAGATACATTTCCATGCTCTCATAGGATGCACAGATTCACCGAAACAGAGGCCAGGAGGATCCACAACAGGCATCTAGCCTGTCCTTGTATGTCCAGTGCAGAAACTATTTACTTCTTTTCATATGAAAAATGCATCTGTAGTGTGGTCAGTCTCTTTTCAGTGGTGCCCTGTGATAGGACAAGAAGTAATGGTCACAAACTGGAACATGGGAAGTTCCACCTCAACAGGAGGAACAATTTCTTTACTGTGAGAGTGACAGAGCACTGGAACAGGCTGCCCAGAGAGGTTTTAGAGTCCCCTTCTCTGGAGATTTTCAAAACCCACCTGGATACATTCCTGTGTGGCCTGTCCTCAGTGATCCTGCTCTGGAAGGGGGATTGGACATGATGATCTCCTGAGGTCCCTTCCAACCTCTACCATTCTGTGATTCCATTACCACTGTCATGGTTTACAGTCAGGGCGGCCCCTTAGACCTAACAGACGCTCTCTGTTAACCCCCTCCCTCCCCAAAGGGGAAGAGAAAAGGAATAAGAGAGAGAGACTTGTGATTAGAAAAGGAAACTAGAACACC